>CM060961.1:94118634-94393634 GCA_030765045.1 Tenodera sinensis | reverse complement strand
AATAGAGAGAATATAACTTTTTGAGCAGCCTATGGATTACACGTCATTTGCCAACATCTGCTGTGTGACACGCACCTTCTGGTTCTGAAGACTAGTGTCTACTCAAGCGAACTTATCGCTTCAATGTGACAAACCTGTCCGGCCAACAAAACGACAGTCGCTTAAACGGAAAACCCCGCCGCCGCTCACGGCTTCCTGACAGCTATTGTACACAAGTGTCGCCCTAATTCAATTTATAGCTTCTCTGTAGAGTTTCACTTAGCAATATTTTCAGGAATGGGGATGAGCTTAAAACTTATGGGTCAAAAATAGCAGCCATCTAACTCGCAAACTGTGATATTACTGGAACATTGTAAAACACCTTTAGCTGAAAAGTTTGCAAATATGCAGAATTTCCAAACGAATACTTAGTACTAAACAGTCTACAGGCCTTGGTTTAGCAATCTGGTGCCAGTACAATTACAATTACCCTTACGTATTCACATAATAAAATTATTTGGTACATTCACATCACTTTATCCACTAACTCTCCTACAAATTATTTTTACAAACGAGTACTGCGTGAGACATTGGAAAAAGTTTAAATGCCATTTACACATCTCATTAAAGGACAGTGTAGGATTCTTAAAGACTGTGTCGCTATAAAATGGCTTAAAAATACCAAAAAGAAGGAAAGAAACGAAACGAAAGCAAGGAAAGGGAGGAAAACAAGGAAAGAAACGAAACGAAAGCAAGGAAAGGGAGGAAAGAAGAGGCAAGAAGAGGAAAGAAGAAGGGGAAAGAAGAAGGGGAAAGAAGAAGGGGAAAGAAGAGGGGAAAGAAGAGGGGAAAGAAGAGGGGAAAGAAGAGGGGAAAGAAGAGGGGAAAGAAGAGGGGAAAGAAGAGGGGAAACAAGAGGGGAAACAAGAGGGGAAACAAGAGGGGAAACAAGAGGGGAAACAAGAGGGGAAACAAGAGGGGAAACAAGAGGGGAAACAAGAGGGGAAACAAGAGGGGAAACAAGAGGGGAAACAAGAGGGGAAACAAGAGGGGAAACAAGAGGGGAAACAAGAGGGGAAACAAGAGGGGAAACAAGAGGGGAAACAAGAGGGGAAACAAGAGGGGAAACAAGAGGGGAAAGAAGAGGGGAAAGAAGAGGGGAAAGAAGAGGGGAAAGAAGAGGGGAAAGAAGAGGGGAAAGAAGAGGGGAAAGAAGAGGGGAAAGAAGAGGGGAAAGAAGAGGGGAAAGAAGAGGGGAAAGAAGAGGGGAAAGAAGAGGGGAAAGAAGAGGGGAAAGAAGAGGGGAAAAGAACGAAAGAACGAAAGAACGAAAGAACGAAAGAAAGAAAGAAAGAAAGAAAGAAAGAAAGAAAGAAAGAAAGAAAGAAAGAAAGAAAGAAAGAAAGAAAGAAAGAAAGAAAGAAAGAAAGAAAGAAAGAAAGAAAGAAAAGGAAGGATCAAGGAAAGAAGGAAGGAAAGAAAGAATGAATGAAAAAATAAAGACAGAAAGACAGAAGGCAAGGAAAACAAGAAAGGAAAACAAGAAAGAAAAAAGAAATGTACAGAAAGCAAGGAAAGCAAAGAAAGAGAGAAAGTGACAGAAGTAGGTCTTTGAAAACTTGAACCATAACATCATATACACACTCTCTGCAGTTCCTTATACCTGATTTGTAACAGAAACGCCGGGTGGGAATATCATAGCATAAAGTATATTAAATTGACAGTATTGTTTACTCCACCTAATGAAATTAAAGATGCTCATATGTGAGCACTTGGAAATTACAACTTTGCCTTCGGTCTTTCTTCTTAAAACCTTGCTTTATACTAAATCCATGATTGACATTTAAGCAGTGCCCAGTTTAGTAAAGTCTGTTTGGGTGTGGTGGTCATAAAACTGGGGCGTTAGTGCGCAGGGTTGAGGTAAACGTTGCATAAGCGCCGCTATAACATGGTACTTCTGCCAACATCATCATCATCTCCTGCAGTTACCAGCAATAATTTGGGAGTAGGTGCCAAAATAATAATGCAGCTGATAAGGCCGCGAGATACGGGTATGTAGTTAAGAAACTAATTGTTACAGGAGCACCTGATAAGTAACAGCACATCACATTCTCTACTCACTAGCGTATTCTCATACAAAAGATTCTTCTAATTTAAACTACATAAGCTAAATTTGTTGTGACAATTCGGCAATACCTAGGATGAACATACAATCTTTTATATCCACTAATGCAATACAAAAGTTATTTAAAATAAATGTTTGATTTTTACAAGCTGTCTGTCTTATTCTTGAAATAAGGTTTTACCTAAAGTTTTTGCTTCCCAAGATTATAAAATTGTATAAGGAGAGGGATTCACGGATTATTTACACAAAGATACATTTTCACATGGCCGTATTAGATATGCATACTTCAAACAAAAACGATGGATACATTTTGTGTAAAGCGATAAATAAAGGAAACATTCTCTTGTAAATTATTATTTTCAGCAAGAGAATTCCATTAAAAATCTTGAAATACTCACCACTTCATATGCTCACATGCAAACCTGCAGGCCCTAAAAGCACTTTTTTAATTATTCAGAACCCCTTGAAAATGCCTTTCATGTGCGATCTCGGAATAGAATTCTTCGGTTTAATGTAATATTTCATCTATCTTATATAGGCGGCAGTGATTAAAGTTTATTCAGTAATAAAGGCAAATATTCCATGCTGTTTATTCTGAAAAAAGCAGGTCTGCACCAGAACTTGCCTAAAGCTTATTTAGTATTTGAAGTTAAAACAGCTATGAAATGTTTAGTCCTGCAGCAGATAATGCCGACGATGATTCGAATATTTAAAATTCTGGCATTTGCTGTGTTTGAGGAAGGGCACAAACCTTCTCTGATTATTTGTGATGTAATCCACAGATCTTATTTCAGTCATTGGATAAGATCGCCTTTTTACTTCTTCCTGCTGTTGACATGTGCTTCTTTTTGATCCCTTTTCATCTCTTTCTGCATCACAATATCTTACTTTTCGTGGTTTTATCTGTTGTCCTACATAGACGGACTAATACTACATCTGCTGTCGACCGTGTTATTCCTGGTCCTAGACCCTTATCCCAACGAAAACTTGAGAACTTTAAAATGATGTCTTTTACGACTTTTCTAATCTTGATACACGTCTATTTTATTGCTAACATGACAGGTGCTTTATTATTTTAATATGATATATGAAGGAAGAATGTTTCCCTCAAAGCTTTCTTTATTATGAACTTAAGCACCTAAATATTATAGAAACACTATTTATCTGCAGTCTATCTCAACTGTAGCACGCTTAAAATAAATCATATAGTCTTCTTCTCCTCCTCCTTCTCCTCCTCCTCCTTCTCCTTCTTCTTTTTCTTCTTCTTCTGATTACCCTCCGCAGTTGAAGGTCTTACACCCCCTAGGACTTTAAAAGCCTGTGCCTAGGGTCAGATGCCTGTCGACGGACAGACAGAGTGCCGGACAGAGTGTCGAGCGGGTATGCGAGTGAAGATTATATGAAATACAGGCGAAATGGATGATTGGAAAGGTGATGATGGAGCAGTTGGTGGAATGAGCGGCGGGGGAAACCGTAGGACCCCGAGAAAACCCGCCCAGTTGCCGTTTTGTTCATCACGAATACCAAATGTGGGTTCCAGGGATCGAACCTGGGCCTCCTTGGTGATAGACGAACGTTCTAACCCCTCGGTCACGGCGCTGCCCTATACTACAGTCATGTCAGCGTATTAGTTCCGCTAGTACGGTGGCTTGTTGAACAACAAGGATCCAACATTTATTTCTCTCTTTAGTAGATATAGGCTTCATGTACGTTGTCAGTCTGGGTGGCTCAGTTGTTTAGACCCTGGCCTACTGATCCCAAAGTCTCGGGTTCAAATCCGGCCCAGACCGATGGTTTCTAAGGGTGCTTAAAAACAACAGTTCCATGTCAGTATATTTACTGACATGCCAAAGAACTCCTGCAGAACAAAATTCCGGCACACCGGCGACGCTGATGTGATCCTCGCAATTGACAGCGTCGTTAAACAACAAAATACTTTTTTTAATTTTCATGTACATTTCATTACTTTATTCAACTTTATGTACTGATTGCAGTATTGCAGTTTATACAAACATGCTATGCAGCAGAAGAGCAAAAAAGTTCCGAACGTGCTGCGCGGTGTTTTGCCTGTCCACCTTTCCGGCGATCTTTGCCAGTTGATGCTAACATTGGAAGGCGCGGATAAAACTATACAATATTTTTAAAACTACTTTTAAGTGCTTTACTTACCAACTTTATGAAAGGAGATGCTGAAATTGGCCACTGTTATTCTCCATATATTTTTGGCACCTCTTTAGGAAACTATCCATCACTCGCCGTAGTTCACATATGTCAAATGAAAAAGCATATAGGCTATAGACTTGATGTGTGCCGCGTGACAAAGGGTAGTCACATTGAACATTTATAAGGTTCTTGGTAAAACTGTTTGAGGTGCTTTTTCATCTTACATATCATTTATAACTGTAAGTTTAATGTAATAAATATTATAAAGAGTTAAAACCCCGATATTCATTTATATACACCCTGTATTATCATGAATTTTCTAGGAATGTTTTCAGAAGTGCTCTTCATTCTGGATGACCTTTGCATAAACTGGTAAGCCGTAAGAAATAGACAAAATCTTACTGTACAAAAAGTCTACAGCTTGTTAAAGCACACAATTTATCTCGAATACTGTTCTTTTTTTCTGGAGTTAATCATTTCCGAGATATTCCTTACTATTGATTTGAATTTTCTGACACTTAAACTGTTCTCAAACGACGAATCGTTAATTTTCCTTCGAAACTAAGACTAAACCCCGGCGCAATAGCCTGTGAACGGCCAAGATCTACCACCCAGTCGCTGCGTTCCCCACCTCTGCCCACTACAGGCGTCATTGGTGGGGTGCAGTACTGGAGAGTGGGACATGGTCAGCGCTCCGAGCCCTCCCGGTCAGTTATGCGGTCTTCTCGATCTGGGGACGCTACTTCTCCATCAAGTAGCTCATCAATTGGTCCCCGGGACCTAATGAGGCTGAGTGCACCCCGTACCAGACCCCCCCATACCGGGGATCGAACCCGGGTCCTCCGCACTACAGGTAAGAGCGCTACCAACTGCGCTACGGAGGCGGTCTGGTTTTCTTTCCAGCTTTATTTTTTTATTTATTTTTGTCGTCTTATTTTTTCGCGCCATTCGAAGTGACCTGCTTTTAAAATATTTGACTATAGGTTTAGTTTACTGTATTCTTGTACACTCTATAATTGTGTGTTTTTAACAGCTCTATGTAAACCCGTGGACAAAAAAAGTCATATCTGGAACGCCAAATTCGTCTGTGCTGCATGGTACATCTCCTTGATTGATCATATTGGTTAATAACGTTAAGGTTTGGAACTTATGACAACTTGTTTCTGCCGCTACACAACTGTAATGCCGATGGTGTAAACAAGGCACTGTGCCATGTAGGATTTACACACATTTGGCGTTCCAGACACCACTTTTATTCTTTTTTAATTTATTTTATTTCATTTTATTTTTTTATTTTATTTTTGGGGGTTCACGGGAGTACATATTTTGTGTAATATATTTCCCTCTATTGTTTATATTTGTCCTTCTACAAAAGTATACAGAATTTTTTTTTTTTTTTTTTTTGAATAAACAAGACTTCAGGGGTTATTCCTAAAGAATTCAGATATGCATTTTATTTGTTATACAAATATATTAAATATATGTTATTTCAATCAAAATATTAGAATCATAATTGAGAAGATAAAAACATGTTTCCATGTGAAAGTAGTATCGGCTTTTTGGATTATCTTTTCTTGGTTTCGCATCTTTGGCGAACACTGAACTTAATTCCCAAGTTTGATATTTGTCATACTATCATTTTGAGGTCTTGCTACTCACACCAACGCACTTGGCCTTTCTCTAAAAATGTATTTTTTGGGTTCAGCGGGTCTCAAAACATGTATTCTGGTGAAGTGTCCTCATTTAAATGTTTGGGTGGAAGTATGTAGTAGAGAAAGTAAAACTGAAAAAGAAAAACGAAATATAGTATGTTAGCATATATGTAACGCAATAATACAAATGAATTGTAGTCTTGCAGATCATTCAAATGTTCTACCTAAGTAGGAAACCATACAAGACTTCAGCAAATTGCTGTAAAACTGTGTTTAAACTGCTATTTGTGTATTCAGCTACTTTCACAACTAACATTTTTATTCCCCGCTAAAGGAAAAGTTTCTCGTGACAAATAGCGGAGACGTGTTTCTTGAATGATGAAAGGATAGGGTCACGAGCTGAAAAAAAGGCCTTTTTTGTTTTTCTGAACGTACTGTACACCAATCACTGTGTCGTTCGTATCGACCATGCGCACTTTACCCGAATATAAATAGGTAGCTGTGAATAAGTGAAAACCACGGGTCCAAGCAGTATTGATCGTTATTATTTGAGAGGAATCATCTCAACGAGGGTTCTCCTTTAGAATGCATATTTTTAACCGTGTCAGGTTCTGCAGGTGGTTGCTGTATGCACCTCAAAATTGGGTCGCCGGGGATTATCATAGGCGTACTTACTGCAATCTGCAATCAGGAAAATCTGATGTGTTGCACTCACGTGTCTTTCTTTTCTCATGTACGAAATATTCATACAAACTTCTTCCTTTATCTTCTTTATATTAGTCGAGATAAACATTTGCATAAATTATCTTATTGCTTATTTTCTTGTAGGTGCAAGGGGAATATGGGAATACTTTGGCTTCGAGCGATAGTTAAATCTTTTAGAGCTGGCCGCTAAATGAATGCTTTGAAATTCCGTTCTCTTTGTACGGCAAAGAGATAAACTAACAACCTCCAATTTGAGAAAGGTTTAAGTATTGCAAAACTCACACAAAATACAAGGAATATCTCCGAAATTGTTCACTCCACAAAAAATTCATTTTGACATAACTGGTATGTTTTAACAAGATCCAATTGTATAGTAAGATTTGGTCTATCTCATACGGTTTACCACTTATGCAAAAGCCGTCAAGAGTAAATAGAACTGCATAGGCTATAACCAGAGAATCAGAATATGCATTTCATTTTCCATAAAAATATCTTAAACATATGGCATTTTAATCAAAATCGTTAGAGCCATTTTGGAAAAAAATCAAGATTTTCTAAACTTTTTCCATGTAAAGGATAGTCTGAGGTGAAGGAATTTTCTTCAAAATCTTCATTACGCAATCTTGAAAGACATCAAAGATCAATACCAACTTTGGTTTTTAATAGACTTTTCATTTTTGAGCTATACTGTTTACAGGCAGACACACATACACATACACACAAAAACACACACACACAAACACACGCTCGCGCGCTGTCCTTTTTCTAAAAATGCTTTTATGGGTTCAGGTGCCTTAAAACATGCATTTGTGGTGAAATCTCGACATCGAATATTTGGTCCAAGTACAATACTTCCCCTGCTTACTATTTTATTATAGAATGAAAGGCACACAATGTGCAAAGAGAAACTTGTACAATTGAATAACTATGCTAGAGCCAGTTTTATTCTTGGGGTTTTCCTCATTTTGCAGATTTGTGCATGGCATCTCTCTCAGTGTTTATTATACAGTTCACATACACAATCTTCGTTCTGCTGGTGGAATTTCTTGCTTTGGTAGAATCTGTGATGGAATCCCCGCATGGCGTAGACGTGTCGTAGCTCGTAGTTTGTTTCCACTCTCCCTTCAGTACGGCGTCCGTGGAGTAGAAGTCAGGCCAGACGTGCATTCTCGTAGGACTTGATGTTTGACAGCCAAAACTGTGATTTGATGTCGTCGATGAAGTAGTTCTCTTTAGTTTATACATATGCTAGCCTGGAAGGTACTGACTTCACTAGAATCCTAGGCATTCGAAGTTCTGGTATCTGATTAATATGAATAATCAAAAGTTATATGTGAATCATCCCAAAGGGAAAAATCTTGAGAAGTGGTGAATAAACTGTATGCTGAATGTTATTGTTTGGATTGGTAAAGTTTGTAAGAAGATAATGGAAGCATGCGAAAAGTGTTTCCCGTTTAATTCGTTCCGTAAGCACAACTTGGCCGATAAAATGTTTGACCTATTATTTCAAAGTGTGTTGTCAAACGAGGTAGTAATGTGACCGTTCAGAAATAAACATCCCTCAAGTGCAGAGAGAGATTTACCTATCTTATAAAAACTTTATTTTTCTTACAATTAGTTATATAAAGATCAAAGTACATATTGTATTCCTGTTTATCCATACAGGTAAATCTCACGACATGCTTTTATATAATATAACTTGTGTAATATAATACATTAATGGATTTGATTTAATTTGAAGTTTATTTTGTTGTTATTGGAACATTTAAACAAAAGCTTGATTTTTTAAAAGCACTGTTAATTTACTTTATTCTTTCTAGAGCATTTAAATAAAAGGTTGTTTTAAAATACTTTTTACTATTAATTTATTTTTATGTTATTCGTATTCTTCTCAGCAAACCTTTCAAGTTATACTATATCACGAGAGTGCATAAAAATAACTAGACCGCCATTTTGGACGATCCACCATATTGGATTTAGAATGATGATAGACAAATAACCATGCATTGTAATCCAAAGTAAAGGTGTACACAAAATTTCAGCTCAATCTGTTGAGGATAACTACTTTAAAATTCAGTTGCAATATTTAACCCGATCAAACAAACATTGTTAAATAAAAGTTTGTAAAAACAGCTCTGCATAGCTGCAATTGTTGTTTAGTGCATGCAGATTTCACACCTCCCGTACAAAGGGAGTTTGTTGGGTAATAATGGCACCATTCATTTAAACTGACTGATTGTAAAGGCCAAAGATATCTGCAGAGCCCTTATTATCTGGTGACAGAAGCATCAAATAGTTGCTTTATAACAACATATGCTTCAGTAAGTACGTTACAAAAATAACGGGGAGAGCAAGTTACTCACTATTCGGTCTTGTAGTTACGCATCATAATGTGTGTATTATATGTAGATCGGGAACTGGTTACCTGCAAGAGTGAAATCAGCACAATGGGAAGTTATCGCACCACTGTGTGCACCACAGTTATCGCTTGGAACTCACTTGTGCATATTGCTCCGTTGCGAATATTAGTCACGGAAGTTAAAAGCGCACGAGTTCCTCGCATATTGCTACATAATGGCAGAATCCAAGATACTTCAGAACTCCAATATCCTGATTGTAATATTGCAAAGAAAGTGATCTTTTGGCTCGAGAAAGAGTTATCTGGTCCATGAACTGTTTTCTTTCCTGCTTTTTCTTTCTTAAAACTATTGTGCATGATTGTCCACTGTGGACAAAAGAAAGTCCTACACGGCACAGTGCCTTGTTTACACCATGCACGATACAGTTGTGTAGGGCAGCAACAGGTTGTTACCAGTACCAAATCCTAGTTTTACTAACCCATATGATCAATCAAAGCACTGTGCCGTATAGGACTTACACGAATTTGGCGTTCCAAGCTTTCTTTCTGAAACAAATTGCCAGCGACAAAGTTGTTCAGTTATCCAATTACCAAAATTCATTTCCCTTAAGAAAATGTGATCTTTAGAACATCATAAGGGTCATATATACTGGATGCCCCCCCCCCCCCCGACAACGCTTATTATGTTGTGTGGCCTGGCAAACTGATCGATTTTGAAACAGGAACCCCTGTTCAGAATGTACGGTTCGGACGCTGGAGAGCATCGAAGTTTGAGAATGAATGGTTGAGACAATTTGTTAACATTCGTTTTGGTATCTTAATACACAAGTAATGCAACCCTTTAGCCATCTGTGTACATTCGTCCCAAATGATGGAAGTTAGCAGTCCTATCAGACAACTCACTCCTCGATACGTTGCTTGCGTCTTAGGAGGAAATGATCCAATTTAGTTGTCTCACACAAAGCCGGACGGATTGCTACTGGTAATAGGTAATTACGGACTACGCCGGAATTAACGTCATTGTTATCATGCAGAACTGCAGCTAGTCGTTTCCAGTAAATGTAAATGCAACTAACTGCGAAAATGTTAACTATTAAGTTTCTAGAAAATTTGTAATCGTTAATGCAACATGAAAGACGCTACCGTTAAGACGCTAGTAATATAATCTTTAATATGAAATTGTTACTTGCAGCAGTTAATGCGGTGTGACCGTTAGGCAAAGCAAGTCTATGTCACTTTCATAACGAGGGCGATGAAATGGCAACGACCTATTTTATGGGCTTCCTTAGACCCAGTGATAACCCTAAGTCATTAGAGAAACAAAACCCCATTTCTGGTATATATTACACAGTCAATACGTATTCCCAGCTATCTGCATGGCAACTGATACCGAAATTTAGATTTCCGATCGAATGGGCTTTTGAAAAAGACACGTTTTAATTTAATTGCCGGATGTGAGATTTGCGATAAGTGTTAAGTAATAACATAAATAGATAATAGAGCAGAAAGTGTTGTAAGGTGAGCAAGATATGAGTAAATAATAGTCGTTAAATTTGTAGGATAAACACATTATTGGTTTGAAATTAACGAGTCATGACGTCATACTACATAGTTTAAATACACGTTCGAAAGTCAGGTCTGAAAACCTTAAAAGTCGCGCGATATATTTAATAAAATATAAAGTAAACATCGTTTAATCCTAAAAAAGGTAATTATATATTCGAAATTCATAAAAGAACATGTTATAATAAAAAGGGACATTTCTAAATTGCGGGAAAAGGAAATAGCATTTTGGATACGAGGCTTTCTTGGATGACGTCATGACATTCAAATAGAAGAGAACGGTCTTCTTAGCGTGGGTAAGCTAGAAAGGTCACTACTCAACCAGAGACCAGTACGGCAGGTCGTGCTGCGCGGATGTGAGTGCGATTCCTCTACAGATACAAATATTTTCGGCATAGCTCCCGAAAATATTTAATAGACAATAAATCATATAAAAAGTTTCCTTGGGTTGTCCATTACACTTACGCAAACCCGAGATAAAGAGATCTCTTGCAGAACTAGCCGGAGCGAAACACATCAAGGGCAACATCACGTCACCAACGACTTCAGCTTCAAATGGCGATCCAATAACTAGGACACAACGATTATTCAGCTTCAAATTGGCATCCCAACGTGTGGCGTCGAAAGAATGGACCAACCCCCAAGACGACCAGATCAGCATCGAGCCAGCAGACAAGAAGGTGCCCAGCGTGTCAACATCTGTGAAACGTGTAGTGAACAAGTTTAAGTGCAGTTAAAGTGAAATAGTGAAAATATTGAAAATTTTGGTGAGTAGAAAAACACATGTAAATAGCTTAGAAATGGAAGACAGTGATAGCGATTTTATAGGTTTTGACAGTCCGGAAATTGAGAAAAGTGTAAGTAGGATGGAAGAATTTAATCAGAATGTAATTGGTAGCAGAATATGCCAAGAATTAGAAGATCAGAACGTTAGAGAAACACCTAGAGGTAGTTCAGAAATGTTTAGTAGTAATTCAGAAAGGCCAGCATTTATGTCAGAAATAGAGAATATGTTTCAAACGATAATGAAAAAGATGAGTACAGAGTTAAGTCGAAAGATAGATGAAAATAGTAAAGAATTAAGAACAGTGGAAAAGATGAATACAGAGTTAAGTAAAAAGATAGATGAAAATAGTAAAGAATTAAGAACAGAGTTAAGTCAAAAGATAGATGAAAATAGTAAAGAATTAAGAACAGAGTTAAGCCAAAAGATGAGTAAGATAGACGAAACTAGTATAGAGTTAGGACAGAAATTAGAAAAGGGACAACAGGAATTGGGAATGCAATTGGAGAATCAGAGGAGAGTTTTCGAAACCTTTAGGGAAGAAGTTAGGGAGGAAATTAATAAAGTCAGTAGTGAAGTAAAAGAAAATAGAGAACAGGTTAAGGGAGAATTAGAGACAATAAGGCAAGAAGTAAAGAATTCTGAAAAGAAATTAGGTCAACAAGTGAGTGAAAAATTAGATAAAGAAAGGGAAAAAGTAACATATAGATTAGACAAACAAAGGGAAGAAATTAGAGAAGAGTTACAAGGGTGTAAAGTTAGAATAGAAAGATCTGATGTAGAAAGTGAAAGGCAGGCTAGAAATTTGGAGGATGTTACAGACAAAATAAAAGGAGTAGTAACAGAAATTACTCAGGTAAAAGAGGCCTTAGAAAATTTGAAATTAAATGAAAATGCATGTAATCACAACAATCTTAGTAATGAAGTTGCAAGAAACGAGGCAATACCAGGTGTATCAGCTGACATTTCGATGCAAAATAGGGGTAACAGTAATTCCCATTCTGATCTCGGAAATAGCTCAGGGATAGGTGACAATTCAAATTTACATTGGCCTAACCATGTCTTAAATGAAATGACACCTCCAGTTTTTGAAAATGAAGATTCAGATGATCCTAAAGCCTTTTTAGAAGGGTTACAAGAGTACTTCACGGTGAAACGTATACCAGAGGAGTACAAGATGGTGATAGTAAGAAAATGCCTAAAGGGTAATGCTGCTAATTGGCTAGGCCTTTCTATGGGTAACAATAATGATTACAGGACCTTTAGGAACATCTTTTTAACCAGATATTGGGGAGCTAGTAGGCAGGCTAATATTAGAGTTGAATTAAGCAATGGAAAATTTAATCCTAGATCGGAGGAATCGATGGTCAACTATTTTATGAGAATAGCGAGAAAATCGAAGATGTTGGATCCTCCCTTGGATGAAAAAGATCTAATAAATATAGTTACTCCACATTTTCCGGAAACGCTTCAACACTACCTAATCATAGCCCGACCCGATAGCATTGCAGCTATGATCGAATTATTATCAGCCTTAGAAGTCAATAAGCCAAAACACGCATTTGGAAATAAATATGAAGGAAAAGAAACTGTCAATTCTTTCGGGCAAGGGGCACAGTATCATCAGAATAGAAGTGAGATTAGGGAAAGATATAAAGGACCAGTACCAAGGATGGAATCCTTCCGGTGGGAAAATCAAGGTAGATATAACCAGGAAGGGCGTCACCAAAATAGAAATGGTAATCAAAGGGGAAGAAATATAAGGGTGAATTATATGAATACAAATAGATTTGATCGAGGTAGACGGGGACGTTATTTTGGACATAGTAGAAATTCAAATGATGGGTATTGGACAAACGGAGATAATGAATTTAGACCGAGGTCACCAAGACAGGAAGAAAGGTATTCTAATGGACGAAATTCCCCCGAAAATGCGGAAATGGTTGAGGCCATTAACACGGTCAAAAACATGGTAGGAAGTAACCCCGATTTAATGCAGGAAAACAGAAGTAACAATTTGGGAAATAGTACAGGAGCAATACATAAAAATCAGGGAAACGCCAGACCCGGTCAAACGCGCCTTCAGTGAGAACTGGGTATCCTAGTAATGATTGTGATAAGTACTCGGAAATAAATAGTCCTGGAAGGCAAATGATGATACAAAAGAAAAGAGAATGGAAAAATAGAAACGACGAAAACGAAAAAGTAGGAGATCCACCTAAAATCAAAATTGGAGTAAATGGAAAACAATACAATGCAATTATAGATACAGGATCAAATAGCACAGTATGCTCACAAAATTTTAATGATAATTTACAAAGTAGTGGCTTTAAAGTAATGTCTTTACCAGTTAATGGGATATATTGCTCGCTAGCTGTGGGAAAACGAAAAGAGAGAGTAAAATTTCAAGCAATGATAAATATTGAAATAAATGGGAGAATACTTGGAATTTTATTTCTGATTGTAGGAAGACTTGTGACAGATATTATAATAGGTTGTGATTGTCTTTATGCCTGGGAAGCTGTGGTGAATTTTAAAAACATGATTCTAGAAATGAAAGTTGAAGATGAGATCATTATAGTGCCTTTTGTGGAAGATAGTAGTTCAGAAACTATTGTAAGAGAAAAAGAGGAAGAAGAAATCCAAGGGGATACATTCTTTGTAGAATATGTTAAAGTAGGAGCTATGGAATTAACTGAAGTAAATGTCAAAGAGTACAGAGTCGATAATAAAGAAAATGTAGAATGGGATAAAAATGATTTCATAGACAATTTGAGGGTTTCTGATGCAACTAGGTACTATGATAGGGAGAGTAGTGAAGACTTAGAAGAATTGTTGAGAAAAAAAAGTAACTCAGGCTGATCAACTAAATGAACAACAGAGGGATAAATTGTTTGAAATATTAATCCGAAATAAAGAAGTATTCTCTGAGAAACCTGGTAAATGTAATATTTATACTCATTCGTTTGAGATGATACCCATCAAACCTTTTACACATAAAGCGAGAGCTATCCCTAGTACAATAAGAGAAGAGGTAGATGCAGTTATAAAGTCAATGTTAGAAGATGAGGTTATTGAGATTTCGAATTCAGAATTTGTGAATCCCCTATGTATTGTAAATAAGGCCAATGGAAAGATTAGGGTGACATTAGACGCGAGAAAACTAAATTATCATACTTTCCATCAGGGAATCCAACAGAACGTGTCCTCCGAGATATAGGAATTTATTTACGTGTACTTACACATCATAATCACAAGGATTGGGTGAAATATTGTCCATTGATAGAAAAGATTATCAATCACACCATTAATGTAACTACTGGGTTTGCACCAATAAAATTAATGTTAGGAATTGAACCAGAACCAATATTGATCGGGGAACCAAAAACACTGAAAATAAATGACATTCAGTTAAGTGAAGAAGAAAGAGCGAAAATTGCTTTTGAACGAATCAAGAAAAAGGCAGAGAAGCGAAAATTAAAGAAAAAGAGTAGAAAACATAAATGGGAACCTAAGATAGGCGATTGGGTACTAGCTAAAGACCATAAGTTATCAAGTGCCTTGCGAGGTAGGAACAAAAGGATGGAATTGTTATATAAAGGTCCTGCAGAAATTATATCAAAATTTGGTTATCATACCTATGAATTAAAAGATGTTAAAAATGAAAAATGTCTGGGAAGATGGCATAAACAACTCCTTCGACCATACAAGAAACCGTGTGGTGCCTTGGAACCTTGATTTAATGTAAAAGAAAAATTGGAAGTGTCATTTGTCTATTGGCGCCCAATCAGCTTTGAGATAAAATGTAAATGTTAGCTTACTTGAAAATCATATATTGGTCAGGTACTTACATATTCATGAAAAATGCAGAATGTGAATTGCTATCTACTACCAAGAGCTTAAAAATATATTGTATAGAGCTCACAATAACAGCTTCAGAAAGATTGTTAAAATGTTCATCTCCGCATAGAGAGAAAACAGAATATTTACTTTGTAAACATTTGTTAAAATATTTAGATGTATAGATAGTTATCACAGCAAGACAAAGAAAGAACTTGTCTGAAGAGTGTAATGGATTTATATAAATATATGTACATTTTAGTGCTTAAAGGATATAGTACAGATATGTGTTACAATAACAAAAGTGAAAAATCACAGTGCAAGTGATAGTGAGAGCGAAGTGAGCAAACATGAACTAAAAGAAGGAAGTATAAAGAAAGACTCTTGAAATTTAACCTTTATATAAAAGCTTCACAGAAGAAACCATAACATATTGTAATTAGTATTTAAGGATTAATGTTTAGTCAAGTGTACAATTGTTTGTCATGTTAAAAAGATTAATGAGAAAATGTGTTAATAACCAATTTCAAAAACAGTGTAATTGAAAATTGTATATAATGGGAGTGTTGCCGATTATTCAAAATACAGGAGTAATTTTTAATTTTTCTTTCGGGCAAGACATTTACATTATTTTATTATGAAATAATAAAATAATATAAATGGGGGCATTTGATACCGAAATTTAGATTTCCGATCGAATGGGCTTTTGAAAAAGACACGTTTTAATTTAATTGCCGGATGTGAGATTTGCGATAAGTGTTGAGTAATAACATAAATAGATAATAGAGCAGAAAGTGTTGTAAGGTGAGCAAGATATGAGTAAATAATAGTCGTTAAATTTGTAGGATAAACACATTATTGGTTTGAAATTAACGAGTCATGACGTCATACTACATAGTTTAAATACACGTTCGAAAGTCAGGTCTGAAAACCTTAAAAGTCGCGCGATATATTTAATAAAATATAAAGTAAACATCGTTTAATCCTAAAAAAGGTAATTATATATTCGAAATTCATAAAAGAACATGTTATAATAAAAAGGGACATTTCTAAATTGCGGGAAAAGGAAATAGCATTTTGGATACGAGGCTTTCTTGGATGACGTCATGACATTCAAATAGAAGAGAACGGTCTTCTTAGCGTGGGTAAGCTAGAAAGGTCACTACTCAACCAGAGACCAGTACGGCAGGTCGTGCTGCGCGGATGTGAGTGCGATTCCTCTACAGATACAAATATTTTCGGCATAGCTCCCGAAAATATTTAATAGACAATAAATCATATAAAAAGTTTCCTTGGGTTGTCCATTACACTTACGCAAACCCGAGATAAAGAGATCTCTTGCAGAACTAGCCGGAGCGAAACACATCAAAGGGCAACACCACGTCACCAACGACATTTAAGTATCAACGGTGAAACATCAAGAAGCGAAGAAAGACCTATTAAGCTTCACAACTTACTCGGTCTTACTGCACTACACCCTTGTTATTCTTTAATAGTAAAGGGCAGGGAAGTACAATGTCATTCATTCATATTTGTTTATGTAAACAAAGTAAATGCGTAACATTTCACTTCAGGCTATCTTCAGTGAATTAAATTACGTAAGAGTATCTATTATCGTCGCGCTTATTAAGTCATCCTGTGGCAAAGACTTACCTCGTGGCCGGTTAACACATCGAGTTCGGGCCAATGTAACATATCAACTCAATGTTGGGACAGAGTACACAGTTGTCATTGCTGTTTTTCAATAATCAGTGAGATGTTTTCCAAACACATAACTCAACATAGAAGCAATCATCCTCAGTAATGCCACAAAGCATTGGATACAAAGAAGCAAGCACCTTGTGAGTTATCAAACTTAAGGTGTTGTGAACCTCACTAAAGTGTTTTATTATCCAAATGTTATTTCTCATCTAAACAATTAATCATTAAAACATATTTGCAAAAGATTAAGCTATAATGTTTAAAAACATAAGCTACAGAAGAATCGACAATCCTCTCCTTTCTTTCTTTTTCTTCTAACCACTATTTATGTACTATTATTTTCTCAAAAAGGTTATTTTTACTACACGGTTACATTCCAGGGAGATACATTTGAATTACAGTGCTAAAATAAAAGCTGAAAGAACATGTACAACTCTGGAAGAAAGAGGAAAACGTAAGGTGTAATAATCAATAAATCAATCAGAAAATCATGGTTTCCTACACAAAAACAGGTTATTTAGTACAAAACAACCTCCTCCACTACTCTCTCTTTTCTGTTCTGTGTCTCTACATATGAATAAGTTATGATTCCTTTTTGTTATTTTATTATTTACTTTTATTATAACTTACAAACATTCAAATTATCGTATGCCCCCATAATTATCGTACGGGTTGATAACCATGGATTTTAATGGACCGCCTCCATAGCGCAGTTGGTAGCGCGCTTGCCTCTGGCGCGGAGAACCCGGGTTCGATTCCCGGTACGAGCATAGGGATTTTATCCCCTCTGGGAGGTTTGGCACAGGGTGCACTCAACCTCGTTAAGTGCCTGGGGGACCAATTAAAGAGCTAGTTGGTCGTGAAGACTGCATAACTAGCCGGGAGGGGTCGGGACGCTGACCACGTAGCACCCTCCAGTAGTGCACCCCACCAATGACGCCTGTAGTGGCCCGAGCTGGGGAACACAGCGGCTGGGAGGTAAGGCTTGGCTCTTCATGGGCTGTAGTGCTGAGGCCTAGTTTAGTTTATAAGGCGTTAATGAGTGCGTGAAAGTGTAAAGCGGAGGCAACAGATGGGATCCCGCACTGAACCATCTGGAGGTTATTGTGCATCAAACACCGCGAGGGAGCAAGGCACAAACTAGGCGCAGGAAGGCCCGTATTCGGAAATTCCTGGTTTCAAATAAATGTTTGACAATTTGAACCATTGATAGATGAAGTTTTGAAAATGGACTATGCCAACAAAAGAACAATTATTTGAAATAAGTTGTGCTTAGGCAGTACTCAACGTTTTCCCCAGTCATTTTGTCCTTTACCAGTTATACAAGATCATAATTTTACACTTCCCAGGGTCCCGCATGTGGTATTCATGGTGGACGAAGCAGCGTCTGGGTTGGTTTTATCCAGGCTCTCCGGTTTCCCCCGCCATTCGTTCCACCAACTTAACCATCACCTTTCCATGTATCCATTTAACTTGCATTTCATATTATCCTCTTCCTCACTATCATACCTGTGCTGGGCTGATCACTCGCTTCCAGGTCTTCACTCTGTCCGGTCCATAGATTCTTCTGCTCCCTGACAGGCGTCTGGTCCTGGGCATTGGCTTGTAAGTCCTACATAAGGGGAGGGTAATCAGATAAAGGAGAAGAAGATAATTTCATAATTCCTTCCGATTGAGGACTTCATAGGCTATTCCCAAAAACTTCAATATAGGTACTATGTTTTTCATGTAAATGTATTTAGTATACGGTTTCTAATAAAAATCATCAGAGCCATTTTTCACCAAATAAAACATTTTGAAAACTCTTTCAATTAAAGGGTGGTTTAGGATATCTGACTTTTTATAAAAGTATTTGTTTGGATTTCGTGGAGCTCAAAACGGTATTTTGGCGAAATCTTAACACTGAATTTGTGTATGGCATGGATATATCCCATCCTTCTCTATTACGTAGATGGTAGCGAAATCACGTTATCACCATGAAGCTCAGATGACTTCAATGTAGGAAACCCCATCTGTTCAAATATAAACTTTAGGATGGACAGATTAAGAGAGCAAATACATGAGACTAATCCAGCAGCATTGCCAAAGGAGCATGGCTCTTTGGGATTATCTTTCTTCTTTCTTTCCATCATCTCTTGGCAGAGTACGGATTAAAGCAGAAGTGGGTTGGGGTTGTGCGAATTTACCCGAAGGATGTAAAAGCTCCTGCTTCATTATTCCTCGCTTCAAGAAGGGATGATTTTTCTGTTTCGTTCAGTCTTGCATTGTGGGATATTCCACAAATTGAAGCTCCCTAGTGTAAAGAATGATGGTGGAAGTGTTAATATTAAAGAAAATGCATGCATTAAGCTACTAAAAACTGTATTGTCACGGATTTTGCTTTATACTTCGATACAAGAGTCAGTACTTCTGGGATTACAGCGTAATTTCTCAGTTTTCTGTACGAATCTATATAACGCTTGAGTGACGCTTTCAGTGAACTCTGAGTTTAACCATCTAAAGTTTTCTATGGTTAAACGCTCGTATGTGTCCCCTTTTCTAAGGAGGGGGGAGAGATGTTTGAGAACAATGCATCTTTTAGATTTGCAGGTACATACATGTACAAAACCTATCACAACTCTTTCTCCATTATTAATTTCATGCAACCCACAAATTAGTTATCAGAATACCGGGTGGAAGGTACTGGTTCCGCCATACATTAACCAGCGATTCTACATGATGAATATAAAAACGTGCCCAATTCAATTAAAGTCAATAAAGAGCCATTTCACCGAAAAATAATTTGTGTCAAATATTTGGAGCCATGTAGCTTCTTGATGAATGGACATAAATAGTTTAATTTTCCAGTAACTGTCGCGGAAGCATTGTGCGAACAATGATGCAATGCATTTCTACCTTAATTTAGTCACAATTTATATGTTAATGTGACATTGCCAAATCTCTTAGAAATTAAAATTTATATAACATTTTAACACTAAATTGTGACTAAATTAATTTGAATTAAATGCATTACAGCATTGATCACACAATGCGCAAAAGTTAGTGAAATATTAAACCATTTATATCCATCCGTCAAGAAACTAGATGGTTCGAAATACTTTAAACAATTTTTTTTTCTTGGTGAAACGGTTCCTTATTGGCAATAATTGTATTGGACGTATTTGTTACACTCTTCAGTAGAACCTCTGGTTAACCCATGACCAAAGCAGTACCTTCCACCTGTATAAAGATCGTTTCCCATTATGAACAAATGCATGCGAATTTGCACTTAAGAAAACAATACAGACCTTAAGAACTTTTACTTTTGGTGTACTTTCTTCTCTTAGAACAGGAAGTGAGTACTTAAATTCACTTTGAGCGTTAAATATTTTACTTAGGGATATACAGTTCTGATCAGAAGTATGTGCAATATCCATGGACAATTCCCTTCCATGTTATTGGTTAACATGCGTTTAAATTTTGCCACAATTAGTAGCAACAACAGTCTTTGGTTGTCATATATTTCCTTCTGTGTTCCATTCCGCTCTCATAATGGTTATCACCTGTTGTCATTGCCTTCTTTAACCACATATATCTTTCTCTGATTAATTTTCATAGATTTTTGACCAAAAACTGTTTTTGTATTATCTAGTATTTATGTAATATGTTTCTACTGATAAGTTACAGGAACGTTACATTTGCTTAGGGTTAACAACAGCTCCTTTATAAATTATAAATATTTGAAATACCTGAAAATACAACATAAGTAACTATTTCATTGGTGAAATATACCAGGTGAGTCATCCGCCCCTTATTTTTTGGAGGGTAGGCCACCCATCAAGCGTCATGTGCACTTTAGTCCAGTTTTGCTCGTACTAAAATATATTGCTTCAAAGTTTAGACAGACAAATGCGCAAAATTTAGAGGAACAGCGGTTTAAGGGACAGAACGTACTCCTTGCTAAAGTACACCTCAAAAACAGACGACTCGTTCATTGAGAGCGAATTCCAGGTTTTCAGCACATTTTAGAAGCTGTTTTTTAGAGTATACATAGAACTAAATTCAGTAAAGTTCTTTGAAAAAATGAACCTATCATATGAGTACAGTAATAACATCAGCCAAAAAGAAAATGGCGGACTCTTGTACTTAGAGCCGTGTTGGCTGAAAAAAGGACTTGTTTAAAGTTTGGCGTAAACTACGCGTCGTACAACTCAAATAACATGCATGATAGCTTTTGCCATTTAAGTGATAATATTAAACGCACAGAAAATGCTTAACACGGTCTTAAAGGGCTGAATTACGCTCGAAAAGTCGCGAGGCGGTAATGGCATAGCACCTGGAGTACTGGCTCTAGGGTTTGAACTCGAAATTTAATTTCAGTCAAGTCTCCAAATAGCTGAATAGAATTATGACCCTATTCTGGGTGTTATCCCAGGGCATGGGTTCGCGTCTCCACATTGTAATTTTTTTTTTTTTTTTTTTTTTTTTTTTTTTTTTTTTTTTTTTTTTCCCTGTTCATCAAAACTTGGGAACCGAATTCACAGTAATCTAACATTCAAGTCTCTGAAGGTTTAGTATATAATTTAAAACGTGTTTGGTTGTCGGTATTTCGTAATAGAACAGGTATAACGACATCTGCCCCATTAGACTGGCATGATGTAATGTGTTTTTATGCCGACTTCCTTCATTCTCCACGTGCATGCTGCCGCACGATATTTTGTGCCATTCCTTCACCATGTATTCAAAAGACAAGCACTTTGAGATGCCATTGATCTACGGAGAAGCAACAGCCAAAGTGCAAGCAACTCAAAATCTATACCGGGAAAGATATCCCCATATACAACCAATATCATGAAGTAGAAATAAAACAATTACGAATTCAAATAATAACAGCTTTACACACAATAATTGTTCAACTAACGTTATTTTTAAATATTACGCAATAAAAAATAGTACATACAAGGGATTCGAACCTTTAAACCACACAAATTACTTACGAATCGCGCACTCGTTCCAACTGAGCAAGCTGGCAACTTCAGAGAAAACCGAAGATAAATATATCCATGTGGAATACTTCGGTAGAACCTAGTATAGGGGCCGATGTTTTCATGTTAGAGTATAAAATGTATAAAATTGGAAGATATGGGGCAAGTGACTGACCTAGTATATATATAAAATCTCCCGCTTTAAAACAATGTATAAGACATATCGCTTGTCACTTCACTTCGGGACACTTAGTTACAGTTAAAAGAAGTGTAGAATTTTTCAGAGTAGACGAACCGTAGATACTTAATAACACATTTTACCATTTACATATCGTTAATAGTGCAGCGGAGAAATTAAAAAAAAAATATATATATTATATATATTATTTATATATATATATAATAAATATATATATATATTTTTTCACAGTAAAATCTGATGCATTGCAGTGTTATTCAAATATTCAGCTATTAATTTATCTGTGACTACATGCCCAGAGACACACCAGCATAAAATAAGAACTGGCTAAAACAGCGGTGGGTAACTGGTGCTCACTTAGCGCAGCCTACTCATGGACTTGCACGGTAACTGTATGTTTAACAGGTTAAAAAAGCCTATGTTGCATTCATGTTCTCTATTCTTGCACAAAATATTCTTAAACGCTTATTCCTCAATCTACTTCATGTTAATCGAGATAAACGTTTGTAGAAGGTATGTTATTAACAATTTGTTTAGATGCAAAAGGAATACTGTAGGCTTTAAACAATAGTCAACTGTTTTAAGAGTGCTCGCTATAAGATGGCTGTGAAATTCCATTCTCTTTGCAGGACCAAGAGATAAAAAATGACTAACGGCCTCCCATTTGAGAACGGTCTAACAATTTTGACAAATAACAAGGAATATCTCCAAAATGGTTCACTTCTCAAAGAAGATCATTTGACATAAATTGTGTTTTTTAACGATATCTGCTTTTTTGTAAAGTACGATTTGTTCTATCCCTTACGATTTACCAGTTATGCAAAAGACCAAGAATAAGCAGGAATATATGGGCTATAGCCAGAAAATTCAAAAGTTACATTTAATTTACCATAAACATATCTTAAACATATGGCATTTTAATTAAAATCGTTAGAGCCATTTTTGAGAAAACCAAAATTTTCGAAAAATGTTCCATATAAAGACTAGCTTAGGGTGGAGGAATTTTGTTCAAAATCTTCGTGTCGCGTCCTTAAAGTTATTAAACTTAAATATCAACTTTGGTTTTTAACCGAATTTTCAGTTATGCTTTTCAGACAGACACACACGCGCGTCTACCGTTTTTTCAAAAATATATTTTTTTTTATTCAGGAGCATCCAAACATATATTTCCTGTGAAATCTCGACATGGAATTTGTGGGTAGAATACAATACTTCCCCTACTTACTATACGTAGTAGAGTAATGAACAGGGTCCGTATTTTTATAACCTAAAATGCTAGAAATATACAAGCATTTATGACCGAAAAATTTAAAAAATATGACATAAATATGACCTACCATTTTTGGGCGTATTTTCGAAGTCTTCAAAATATTAATGCTGTTTGAATTAACATTATTTTGAAAATCTATTTCAAAAATCTAGCACACTCAATAATAGACAAATAAGCAAACAAATAAATTATTACTATTATTAGTATTATTAGTATTATTAGTATTATTAGTATTATTAGTATTATTAGTATTAGTATTATTATTATTATTATTATTATTATTATTATTATTATTATTATTATTATTATTATTATTATTATTTTTATTATATTTATTATTATTATTATTATTATTATTTTTATTATATTTATATTATAATAATAATAATAATAATAATAATAATAATAATAATAATAATAATAATAATAATAATAATAATAATAATAATAATAATAATAATAATAATAATAATAATAATAATAATAATAATAATAATAATAATAATAATAATAATAATAATAATAATAATAATAATAATAATAATAATAATAATGACACTAAATCAGTTTGTTATATTTTTAATTTATTTAATTGCTCAATCCAGAGCTAACCCGCAGCTCTGTACAAAATAAATAAATGTCACATTTTAAAGGGCGATTGCAAAGAATTGCAATAGCAAATCACGCACATTTTAAATTTCGCCACGTATATTCCTCAGCGTCAATTGTTTCATCCATTGAAACCCACTTCTTGTTATCAGCGACGCAATGACGTATTCCTTTTAAAACATTTTCATAACAGGCAGTCCGAAGTTCTTGCTAAGTCTTCTGCATCGGAAATGTGTTGATTGATCCATTTTATCGAACTGTTAGTTTTAGGCACGATGAACTGAGAGTATTCGTGTTCACACACATACAATGAAATCTGCCCAGTAAATGAGGGCTGGTTGTGTACCTGTCGTTAGGTATCTTAGAGACTGAACCATTAGATTTCAGAGAATTTTAATTACGGAAACAATTAACTTTGGCAGAAAACCTGACAACATCCATACTATACTGTTCGTATTTTCTTTACATGTCACTTCCTACGCGTCTGTCTCTTTCTATACACCTTACTCTCCAATTTCACAGAAGCATATGTTTCTATTGAAAGATAATTTCAAGAAATATGACACGATATGAAAAAAGGTCTATGAGACTACTATAAGCACATATACGAAACTGCAATAGAAATATAAAAATATGACAAAAGTGAGAACAATGAGAAAATATGTCTATAATATAAAGATGACCAGAAAATGGCGAAAAACTTTAGAAAAACCAAAATATTTTGGTCATCTGAATTGCATAATTTTAATCGCCATAGATAAAATCGTGCTTCGCTTCTATTATCCATGGAAAAAAAACACAAAGAAAAACTATGACATTTCTTAAACATCCGGGCCTGGTAATGAAGGTCGCTCTAAGTATCCCGCGAGTCACCCAGGCCCGCGCCAGGACATCGATAGCTAGCCGAGGAACGAGATCTAAACTGCTACATATTTGAGCGACGAGGCCAGAATTGCTATATGATTGGCGCCCAACGTGGAGCTCGAACCCACGATTCTGAGATTAAGGGTATCATGCTTTACCGACTGAGTTAGCCGGGCAGCGAGATCTGAAGATCTAAAAATTAGAGCGACGAGGGCAGAATCGCTATATGATTGGCGCCCAACGTGGGGCTCGAACCCACGATTCTGAGATTCAGGGTATCATGCTTTACCGACTGAGTTAGCCGGGCAACGAGATCTGAAGATCTAAAAATTAGAGCGACGAGGGCAGAATCGCTATATGATTGGCGCCCAACGTGGGGCTCGAACCCACGATTCTGAGATTCAGGGTATCATGCTTTACCGACTGAGTTAGCCGGGCAACGAGATCTGAAGATCTGCATATTTGAGCGATGAGGCCAGAATCGCTATATGATTGGCGCCCAACGTGGGGCTCGAACCCACGATTCTGAGATTAAGGGTATCATGCTTTACCGACTGACTTAGCCGGGCAACGAGATCTAAGTTCTACATATTTGAGCGACGAGGGCAGGACCACTACAGTACGTAGTAGAGAAAGTATAAGAATAGTTTGTAGAAAAGTTTGAAAATAAACAATTGTGTGTAGAGAATGTTATGCAAATGTATATCAGAATTTATTCTCTTCAACATAGTTAAAAGAATGCATTTCCCCTAAAATAGCGATATTGAATTAATACTTTCTCTACTTACTGAGGTACATAGGTGGTCGAGAGAATTATAATGTTATGGGTAAGAGTGCTATTCAAAGAGTTTAATGCGTCTTATTTGGAGATAAAAGTCGTTGATGCTAAAACACAAACCATACTTATAGTTGAAGAAGCCGCTCCTCTTAAAGGCACGTTCATGTTACAACACTTACTGCGACTGATACGTGTGCTGTTTGATGTGCCACTGTTCGCTTAGCAAGAGGGAAGTTGAAACAAAAGGTGCAAGGAAGTGTTATCAGCAAAGACTGGTATACAGTTGTGGCATAGCTTTGCTCACAGTGCGACGTGTTACATTACAATGTCCAACAGTTGCTACGGTGAGTGTCAATTAAAAGTAATCTCTGTGCTGAATTTAGCATTTCTTTCTCTTTACTAATTGTAGGTGTTTATTAGATAACATAACACATCTGCTCTATATGCTGTTTTAGCTCATTTGACAACAATGTAATAATATTAGACAAATGTTATAAAATATGCTTACCACACCGTAAAAAAATCTGATGTGTTGCACTCACATGACTTTCTCTACTCTTGTACTAACCATTCTTACAAACCATTGTTACTATTTCTTCTTCGTGTTAGTTGGGATAAACATATGTACAAATTATCTTATTGCTTATTTCCTTGTAGGTGGAAGGGGAATGAATATTGGTATACAGTAGACTTTGTGCTATAGTCAAATCTTTTAACGCTTTGAGATTCCTTTCTCTTTGCACACTTACAATATAAAAAAATGAACAACTATGTTCTATTTCACGAAAGTTTTAAGTTTTCCGAAACTCACACAAAGAATATCTCCGAAATGGTTCACTTTACAAGAAAATTTATTTGAACATTAATTGTGTATTTTAGCAAGATCTACATTTTTATATAGTATGATTTGGTCTGTCTCTAACATATGAAATTTTAATCAAAATCGTTAGAGCCATTTTAAGAAAATCAAAATTTTCGAAAAATGTTCCATGTAAAGGGTAGTTTAGGGTGGAGTTATTTTCTTCAAAATATTCGTGTCGCATCCTTGAAGGACATTAAATTCAAATACCAAATTTGGTTTTTAAGCGACTTTTGTTTTCGAGTTATGCTGTCCACAGACTGACAGGCACACGACACACAGAAACGCGCGCGCGCGCGCGCGCACACACACACACACACACACACACACACACGGACCTTTTTCTATAATTCTTTTTTCTGGATTCAGGGGTCTCAAAACTCATATTTCCGGTGAAATCTCTACATCGAATTTTTGGGTGGAGTACAATACTTCCCCTACTTACCAGTAGAGAAAGTAAAAATCTGATATGTTACACTCACATAACTTTCTCTACTCTTGTGCAAACTATTCTTAAAGACAAGCTTCTCTTTCATCTATTTCATGTTAATCGACATTAACATTTACAGAAGTTATTATCTATCTTCGTGCAGATGCCAGGGAATAAGAAAATAAGTATAATTTAAGCGTTAGCCGTTTCGAAGCTGGTTGCTATTTGCTTCCTTTAAAATTGCATCATCTTTGCATGGCCAAGAAGTAATAAACATAACACTATCACTCAGTTTGCTTTGCACTGTGTAGTTTAATATCACCAAATATATTACGATTTTGGTTAAGAGAACCTGTAATCACTTTGACCGGTTTCACTGCAAAGGATTTCCTAAGATTGAAAAAGCTAGTTGTTTTTCATAAGGCACTATGCGAAATCTTGAAACATAAAGGTAACCAAACAGTAGGTACAGCTGAAAGCAGCACTATAATAAATAATAAATACTGATTGTACTTAAAATTAAACAGTATTTGGTCGAATGGTAATTCCTCGAAGTTCAAATCGCTGCTGGCCAGCCTCCAAAATGTCTTTGATTTCATTACTACAAATTTTTACATTCGTAATTGAATGTAACCCAAGTTGCGGAAATCGCATCCAAGCGTTTCCATCGTGGTAACAAACGCTTCGGATGCCAAGGAGAAACTAAAATAAAAAAGAATAACCATTCCAATTAAAGAAATCTACCTATAAGATCTTGAAACTTGAAAGTAATAACAAACAATATCTGGGAAATGGCGAACTCCAAAAGGAAAATTAATCTGTAATAAATTGTGTTTTAACGAGATTTACATTTTAGTATAGTAAGATTTGAACATCTTAAGGTTTACCAGTTATGCAAGTCATCAAGGGTAAAGAAGCACTATATGTGGAGGTTTTCGTCTCGCATCCTTGAAATGTATTAAGTTTAAATACCAACTTTCGCTTTTAACCGACTTTTCGTTTTTGAGTTATGCTGTTCTAAAGGCACATTCTTTTGCTTTTTGGTGTGTGCGTACGTTTGTGTGTGTGTGTGTGTGTGTGTGTGTGTGTGTGTGTGTGTGTGTGTGTGTGTGTGTGTGTGTGTGTGTGTGTGTTGACGTCCTCCAACGTGCCATATCGGACGGTAAAATGATGCTCAAATGAGCCCGAGGTCCAGAGTGCTTTAAGTTACTCACATTCGTCTTCTCAGGATATAGGAAAACCCCAGAAAAAACCTTACCCTAACTCACCCTAGGCGAGATTCGAACTCGCGACCTCTTGGACGTGAGGCAGACACGCTACCACCATGCTACAGAGGCGGACTTCACACGCACGCACTTTTGCCCGATATGACACAATGTTGTAGGACGTTAATTTAATTAGGGAGGGGGGAGGAAAAAAAAAGAGGCATGCACGTGCGCGCGCGCGCGCACACACACACACACACACACACACACACACACACACACACACACACACACACACACACACGTACACGAATATTTTTTTTTTAATCAGGGTGTCTCAAACATATTTCCCGTGATATATCGGCATTGAATTTTTCGATCGAATACAATACTTTCTCTACGTATATATAGGAGAGAAAGTAAAAGGCTGTCTGACATTCATATGACTTTTTCTACGCACTATCGTTTATTTTTCTCTCCTCTGCAAATTATTAGAAACCTTATTTTGCTGCTCATTCATGCTAAGCAATATAAAAGTTGTAGTAACAGTACCATTCACATTTCGTTGTAGCTTAAAGGGGTTTCAGGTGATGAAGTCAAATGTTTAAAAGCGGGTCCCTATAAACATGCTGCTTTAGAATTCCAGAGCCCTTTGCACAAGAAACAAACGAATGAATGATCGCTTATTACTTAGACGTTTAAAAAATAGCACATATGGATATTTGATACAAATTATATACTTTAACCTTTTTCTGGTTATGCTAATGGCTTCATTGCCAGATACAAGGCACTAGAAAACAACAACCTTTTTCTGGTTAGTTTTTGTCCGTCTCTTATGATTTACCAGTACGACGAAATTCATTCAGAGTTAAGGGCTGTGCTATTTTATACAGTACATACATGTTCTCATAAATATTTTTTCTGTTCTTTATTTAGGCTGCTTAAAACAAATGCCCTATAAGTTGAAGAAACCCTGCCTTTTTACTTTCAGCCCATTACTTACAAAAAGTACCGGAACAGTGTAAGACATAATCTTTGTAAGGTGATATTGCGAACTTTTCTTTTTTAGTTGTCCGTTCTTAAAATAAATGTCCTATTAGTTAGCATACCAATTACATTGTAAAATTAAATATTGCAAGAACTTTGAAGCATTTTCTGTCAGATAATGCACTTGCATTTCAGAAATCGTAGTAATCTCACACGGAACATTTTAAAAACAGTTAGCACTAACACAAAAAAAAAAATTATTTCACACAAAACCGATTTTTAATGAACCCTAAGTGTTAAGCAAATTTTTGACTGTATCTTATCGCGACTTAATCGCATAAAATATAATAAAAATGGGAACTTTACAGGCTGTTCACAGAAAATTAAAATATATAAGCTGTACTCCTCACATGAATATATTAAATATATTATGAGACAATAAAAATCGTTACAGTCGTCTTTGAAAGATCAAAAACAATTTACATGCTGTGATAGTGAAAGGAGTTGGGCAGCGGGATCTGCATAAAGCTTCGTCACGTATTCTTGAAAATTGCTGGAACTTATTTTAAAAGTTCGATATTTATACCAATTTTTGCTTTGAGCCCCATTTTCCCCGTATACACGCGCACGTGGATCATTTTCGAATTTTTTGGGCATGGAAGGAGCAGTATCAGCGGATCTCAAAGCATTTATTTCCGAAAAAACTTCACAGTGAAATGTTTTAGCACATAGCAGTACTACTCCTTCATATTGTAAGTGCTGATAGTAGACTCTTGAGTTTTTGGTGTTTCAAGTTACCTATATTAACTTCCGTTAGCAGATCTTTCTGTTGCCAGACGCCAGACGCCAGTTCGAGTCGAACGGAGGTGAGGTTAATGTTCCTCCGGTCGAGTGTCTTTACCGCAGTACCTAGCCGTCATACGGCTTTACCTGCGCGATGGTTTTGACGGTGTCACTACAGGGAAATTTGTTTGGACAGGGGTTTTTATAGTAACGGGAGGGATTGTAGGCAGGGATTGGTTCGCAAGTGAGCTGTGCGCGAATTTTACGCGCTGATTCCTACCAGGGTTCTGGCCGTCAGTCACTCGCTGAGAGGTGGACTGAACTGGTGATTCGCTCTGTTTTGAGTACAGATTGCATTTTCGCCTTTCCCATCTTGGTTTAGATCGCCGGACTTAAGATGTCCTTCGGCAATCTTTTGGATGGTAGTCGGCGCGGCTGTCTCTGGTCGTATTGGCCCAGGGTATTCACCAGAGGGTTGGGGTGGTTCTGGAGTTTATTGTACATTGTTCGAGCGCGAGTTTTGATCACGTCGACAATGTACGGGATACCGGAATGTTCGTGTAGGATATGGGCAGGAAATCTTCGGCCTGTATCATAGATCATCCTTAATGCCCGGTTCTGCAACGTCTGGAGTCTGATGAAGGTGGACCTTGCCACCACTCCCCAGATCTCGCATCCGTACAGGACCAGAGGCGGGATGATCGCTCGATACAGCCGAAGCTTCAGGCGTAGGGGCATGGTTTGGGAACTGAGGATGGGGTACAACTGCCGCATGATAGCGTGGCCTTGCAGTACTTTGCCCCTGACGTGATGTCTATACGTCAGCCGCCGGTCCAGCGTGACCCCGAGATACTTCGCCGTAGTGACCCAGGGGATCCGACGGCGCCGAAGCACGAGGTCCAGCGGGGCCGGTTGGCTATCGTATTAGCCAGGAGAATCGCAGAGCTTTTCTCCGGGTTAATAGACATACGCCAGTTCTCGCACCATCTATTGATGGCACAGAGGTGGGCTTGTACTTGTCGGTAACTGTAGCGCGGGTTCTTGTTAGTAGCGAAGATCATGAGATCGTCCGCATACTGACAGATGTGTGTGTTGGGGTGCGTCGGGAGATCGGCCATGTAAGAACACTTGTAGCTATTTATCACCTGGGAAAGGCTACTTCAGTAAAGAAAGACCATTCGTCAATTGTTTTCCCCAACGAAACAGCTGAAAGTCGACGGAGGATAAAATAAAACCAATACCGGCGCATAGCAACATGGGCGGGAATTAGAAAGGGACTGCTGTAAAAGTGCTGGTTTACGGAACAAAGATAACACAGCTTTGAAATTACATGCACGCAACATTTAAACTAATTATGGGCTATTACAACTCTTGGGAAACTCCTTACACTTTCATGCTACAAGGAGCTATACCAACACCCAAAATACAAACAGCATTTTTGGAAACAACCTTTTGCATGCAGACATGCATATACAATAATGGCGTAGGAGGTATAAAGGCAATGCTGGAATGTTACCCACTAAAGGTTACATTACATTAAAATTGATTATAGTTTGTTTTTAAGTTTGTGCAAGCTTTCTGGAACTATGTTTCCTAAGATTTTATGAACGAGTATTTGGTGTCTCATTTAGGAATATCTGAAGTCTAGGGTTAACATTCCTTCATTTAGCTGAAGTAAAATTGAAAATGTTCAAAGATAAACAATGAATCGTGCGGTTTGTGCCGTTGAATAATTTATTTGTGTTCATAAACAGTACAATTTGACATGCTAAAACAAACATAAATTGAAACAAGTATAAAAAACAAAATAATGATCAAATATACTTTACCTAACAAATTCCTACCTTTAGACTTGCTTATATCTATTGCTTCCCCTTACATTAAGATTTTGTTTTATATATAATAGGTTATTTATAAAACTTTTACCTCTCATTATCCTTTTCCATTTTCCCCATTTCCTCATAGTTCTTTTAACTATCTTAATCTCATTTTTCCTAAATATTTTCCTGCTTTCTGAATGTATTCGTCTGATTTTCCATTAAAAAAATTCCTAACTTTAAGTCTCATGGAAATTCATTCCATTTTTTGGCTACTAGATTCTCCCGTCCTTTTAAACCCTATCACGCCACTTAGGTCCATTATCCCCTCCTAGGCCATGCATACCCCATTCTGGCCTCTATTGCACACTTCGATGTATTTCTCTCTCCTCCATTCCATTTTTAAGAATCTATAATCTATTAATGACCTTTTTTCGTTAAAGCTACTTTTGTATATCCTCCTCCCTTGTTCTAATTTCCCTCCAGGAACTCTTACTTTTATTGTTTTATTCTGCCCATGTACCCTCCATGCCTATTACCTCCAATATTATCCTATTTTGTGCATCCAAGTTTCTTTTTTCCCAATTCTCTCCTTACAACCATGCATTTTTTAATATATTTTCCTCCAATGAATTTATTCTAAACCAGTATTTAACTGCTATGACATTATTTATCGGCATAATATGTAGCGCTTTATTATACATTGTAAACAACTGTCTTACTGGGCATTGAAAGGGTGGATTTTAAACCTCCAATGGCATTTAATCATTTTTATTTACCTTCCTCATATTCTTTATGAAATTATTGCACAATGATCTAGAACCTTTTTAATATGAATTCTCTCCAAAATTTTGTACAGCCCCGTAAGATTCCTTATAATAGATGAAAACTCTCCGGATACACTCGGAAATGAATATGGAATAACGCCGGATGTTGTAATCCTGCTTTCCTTAACCTCCCCCTGCCACTACCTTCCCCGGCAGGCTTCAACATTTTGGAATGTTGCATAGCCTGAAGTATCTTTTAGCGGTGAAACAATTATCGAAATGGTCGGGCAAAGTTTAGATCATTAGAGTTGATGAACTTTTAAACATTGTACCTTCCATTTGGTCTCCTAGTTAATAACATAAAGGCTACAGTTTTATCATAATACAGAAACTTCTAACTTCAATGTACAATGAAACGGACTCGAACATGGTAAATATGAAGGTTCTCCGTTTCCAGGCCAACAATTTAAACATGCTGGAAATATACTGTGTATGAGGTGTTTAGATTTATGCAGCATTTAACGCCAGTCAGTTTAAATGAATGATGGCATAATTACTTCAGCAAGCCGCTTGTCTCAAACGGGAGATGCGGAAATGAATCTCCCATTATATGCATTTCAGTCTTCCTAAACAGGTTGATGTACTAACTGACATAACTGACCACAGATCACAATTAAAGACGTACAGATTCAACTATAGTTCATCCAGTCTTAGATCCACACCTTGTATCCCTCCGCGGTAACCTAGTGTTCATATCAGTTGCGACTAACACCAACAAAGGCCACGTGGACTGATGCCTCGTGTTTATGATGCAACAGAACGACATTTACTCTGGAGTTTTAGGAATAGCGATGCTATCGCGTTACATTCAAGTAGTCTTTACCAGGGTTATCGTACACTTTGAAAACTCAGATTATAATCGCCAATGTTCAACGTACTATATTTTGTGGTGTGCTTTGGCTTCGGCGCATCGTGGGTTAGTTCTTGACGGCTTGAGTTTACATCAGATCGGGGCCTAAGAGTGAAGCGATTATAGACATTTGACGGCCAGAACGTTCGCTCAGCTGCAAGAGGTGCGTCAGCAGGCTGCGCCAATAATAACATGACGCAACGTAACCGATGATGTCAACCTTGTTGCCAAAGCGTCCCGACACGCCTTCATAGACGAGTGAATGAGCTCGCTGCAAGTCCGAAGTTGATTCCAGCCAACTGTAGCATGGTTGAATACTACTTCCGGACTGGAAGGATAGATACAAGGTATTAGGATATTGGCTGTTGTGTGAATTATCTATTTGCCCAGAGTTTCGTCAAGTTCCGAGACAAAACATGACAAAAAGGATTAAAAGATTAGGCCCACCGAAGACATGACGTTTGCCTTTGACGCGGAGGACCCTGATTCGATTTCCGGTACCGGCGTGGGGAATTTTCCCCCTCTGGGAGGTCTGACACGGACTGTTGTCAGCCTCGTTAGGTCCCTGAGAGTCCAATTGACGAACTACTTGATTGGAAAGTAGCAGCTCCTGGTCAAGGAGACTACATAACCGGTCGGGGTGGACCGGGGCGTTGACCCGTCCCACCATTACTACACCCCACTCATGACGCCTCTGGTTGGCAGAGATGGGGGACGCAGCAGTCGGGCGGTAGTCCGGTAACCTCATATGTTAAAACGTAACCGGGATGAGCTGTTGTGCCATGAAGTTACGTTTTAAGATATGAGGTTAAATGTCCATATTTTCCTGTAAAGCTCCAATTGTTCTGTAGTTTTTTGTACAACACCGTCATTTTGCTTGGGTGGTAGTTTTCTTAACTTATTCTGCGTAGGTTCAGTTTTCATTTACTACTGTAAACATTAAAGCCAAGACACTGCACTACAAAAACGTTCCAATTTGACTTACCCACCAGTGAGACTTCACGATACACAGGGAATGTAAACACTGGAGGGGGATGATACAAGTTCCATTTCACTAAGGTGACGTGGAAACTGTTGACATCCAACCCTTCCACTCATCTCTCGCTGGTCCTCTGTCAGAGGATAAGCTGGTTTCAGAGTACTTATGTCATGAGTGAACGATTGATGCATACTGGTCTTCAAATTTATCCGGCCTCTCGCGCTAGTCTATCTCCGTACCGGGAGGTTGGACGGTGAGAATTTTTGTTTGCCCAGGATTATTTTCTATCCTCTCTACGTTCTGGAAGTATGAGTAAGTGTGCAAATCTGTATGTGTGTGAATTTAATGTTTATAAAGAAAACCCAACGTAAACAAATCAAAGCATATACAAGAGTAAACGAGAGACCATCATTACCAATGAACAATTGTTCCAAAGGCAAAGCCACCGACATGATCTTATATCTTAAAGGCGGGATATAAATAGGGGGGGGGGGCGATACCTAACCTTACCTCTCTTCGTTTTGTACATGAAGCAATCCCCCTACACTCACTCAGGTAACCAGGCATTAGAGAGGTTTCTTTTTAAGTACCATGAGTGCTTCATAGCTCGGCGAAAAGTAGATGGAGGCAAATGGGCCGTTACCTGTTATCACTACTCTGGCTCCTTAAGGAATAATTTGGGCGTCACTCGATCTCTCCTGCTCCAAAGGTTACTAACGAAAGTGTATGCTGTGCTTTTACGGCTACACTATTCTGATGTGACTAATCATCTAAGTATTTGTGCCCTATAACTTTATCCTATTGGCAGCAACTTTTATTATTCTTTTCTTTATACCTGACTGGAAGCCAATTTCTGAGGAACTTTGTGTATAAGCTTCCAGCCTTATTCTTGCCCTTCAATCAGTTTGTTACTTTTGTCATATCGCTTCTACTACTAATATAGTTTATGAATTACTTATAGAGATTTAGTGATATAGAACAACCAGAAAAGAATGGTAAAAAAATAAAGGTTAATTATTTCCCACTGAAATTACTTAAGCAACAAAAGTGGTATGGAATGTTAGAAGAAGTTTGATTTATCTCGTCTATTTTATAGATATATAAAAGGTGCCAAAAGTGCTAGGATTTTGTTTCTGTAGTTAGATAAAATTTTGACCACAAAGCCGGCATGTACACCCGTGAACCAAAACAAAAGGTCATGTCTGGAACGGATGCATACATTGATACGTGCCTACATACATTCCCAGGTTCACTGTGAATAAACACTACTAAAATCTTGCCAGTGTGCACCACAGAAACCAGTTAATTAGCTGAAATACAACAAAGGGTGCACCAACAAGCTTGCAAACATCAAACGAACCTTGTCACGACTAGTAACGATGAACGCTGACACCTGCCGGCATTACACCTAAACATTCCCTATGCTCCCTTTATTTTCATGTGAGCATTGCTCCACCGCGATAGTAATGACACTTATCTTTATATAATAAAACATTACGTGCCCTCAGGTTTGCATGGATTTTGTTACCACAATTTACAACCTATAATCCGTAACGTTAGACAATAGTAGCATATACAAGAATGAGTTTATTCCCTGGAAAATAAAGCCACGTAAGTGAAGTGGAATATATTGTAAGACTCTTCTTGTCTATTATCACGCGCTACACATGATAGTTGAAGCCTTGGGGAATTCCTCTCCTGCTCACTTCTCTTCCTATCAGAACAAAGTTCATTAACGCCACTGGCGCCCGCTACACGACAATCGTGCCGTTAGGTTCTGCAGTTCTTTTAACGCACGAAAGGTTGTCCACTTACGCCAATGCCGTATGAAGTGGGCCACCTGGTATATATTTCTTCTGTCCATGTGTACATGATTGGCCCGCCTCGGTAGAGTGATGGTTAGCGTGTCTGCCTCGCGTACAAGAGGTCGCAAGTTCGAATCTCGCTTAGGGTTAGTTATGCGGGTAAGCTTTTTTTCCGAGGTTTTCTCTTATCCGGAGAAGACGAATGTCGAGTAACTTAAAGCTCCATGGACCTCGGGCTCATTTGATAGATCTTCTCCTGAACGCCTGGTCTGATTGTTATGAAATTATTATGTGTGTGATAAACTTCGATTTTTTTCTTTCTTGCTATTACTTAAGACAGTTTTAAGTTGTATTCAACAATTTAAGTTTATGGTATACAGATTCATGCAATTGATAGGTCGAGTTGTGATAATTGTATGCCTGGTGGCGTCAGATATTTTAAAAATAATTTCTGAAACATTTTTTCACCAAAACGGTCCAAACAAATTTAGACTCGTAGTCTATTTTAAAAATGTTATAATCTTGGATTTACAACATTTGAACAGGACGTCAGTCGGGTTCGTTAGTTATTCTATATGTCTAATCGTTCTGACTGTAGCTAAGTAGAAGGAAAGGTTATAACTGGAGTAACAAATTCCCTGACTCCAAGTAATGTTTGATAAATTATGCCTACAAACTTTAGAACTTTGTGATGTTTTTGATTGTTCCATTTATGCCTTGCTTTTAACTATCATGGTCATATAGGTGACTTTTTATCTTTGGATTCTCTCGGCAATGAAGTAAACTCATAAGTAGTTGTCACTGGATTACGCACACGCACGCACGCATAGACATACACAAACACACACAGCTCTCTCATTCACACTTCCAAACTCTGGCGAGGATAGTAAATAATCTTAGCTATAATTTCTGCGAGGCTTAGAAAAGGTTCAAACGATATGCCGCTTGAAAGAGATAATAAAGTTGTCACTCTTTCCTGACCATATAGATTTGTGAGAGTTGTATCAACTGCAGATTCCAGTCATTGCAATAAAGGCACGTCGGCATTTATAGCCTCTGTTAAACAACCGACATATCTAAGTTTTGCGACAAGTGTACAGAAAATTCTCATCGTCCTGCCGGGAATCGAACCCGGAACCCTTTTTACAGCAGGCAGGTGCTCTATTTATACGAATACTATGAGATGTTTTGATGTAAATGAATATGACTAACGCTCTTTCCGGTTTTTAATCATAGTCATGCTATTGTCATATTCTGAAGATGTATATTACGGCGTGGTTTTAAATAGACTACTATATTGACCTCCCAGTTACATTTAGAACCATTGGATACAGCATGCATCCCTTTAACCGCAGAAAATTGAAAACCGCTGTACTCCGGAGAGACATGTTATAGATAGTATCGAACCTCAAATGCAAGGTTCGACAAAGCCAAAGGCTTGCTTTTTGGGGAAGTCTGAATTCTTACAGACACATCTGTTTCTAGCACTTCACTATTTTCAAGACATGGATCGAAAGAGTTGTGTATAGCTAAGCTCGGTGAAATTTAACATATACAAACAAGGACAAACGATTTTAATAGGAATACTATAAAACGTTCATTAAAAAAACAACTTGCTCCAATGATGTCAGTAAGCACTTCTCTATGGTTTTTCTTTGTGTGTGTGAAGTGTAATCACAATGTTACAATCGTAATGAAAACAAACAAAAATAATAATAAAAAAATTTTCCACGTAGAGACGTACATAGCTGCAATTCTGGCAGCAAATGATCGCACACTGGATATCTAATTGTTTCATTTGTGAAGGCCCCTTGAACTTCTTTGGTCATGTGGGGGTTTTGACTTGAGAAACAATTGGTGGTATTAATCCTCGCTGAACAGTCAAGTTTCTTGACATTAATTTTTATCATTTTTTGCGTTAAACACACTCATATTCGCTTACACATCTATACATCCAAACTCTGTGGGGGATAGGGGTTTATTCTGATTAAAGAAAAAATTCCCAAACCCAGCTGGGAATCTAACTCGAAGGAAGGTTTGAGGGAACTACCCACTAGTACCTTGCTTTGCATTCACAACTTTCCACACAGCACCTACGTTTTGAGACATTTAACATCTTAAATAATTGCTTTGATCTCCCTATTAGGTCCTACTTTTCCCCAACCATTGTTGGAGTACCATCTAATACGTATTTTCCAGTCTCGACCTTCACTACTGTATCTTTCCATGGGTAGGACACTTCTCCTTAAGAGTTTAAAGATTCAAAAGCAATTTCTGTACAGGAAGATTGCAATTTACACCACAAATGAAGATTACTAACTGAACCTTGTAGTTTACGTCTAAGTCTCATCCTGTGCTAGAGAGAAGATTACCAACTCAATTTTGAATATCCTTTTTAATTACTTCTACAATTTTTTAGCACTCTAGCCCTGACGATGTTAGCAGACATATATTTTGTAACTCGAATCTGCTAATAACATTAAGAATTATTTTTTTTATTTTTAAATCATCCTTTATCAATAGGATTAATTCTTTTTCTTCAAGCAATTTCAATATGCTTAATTACAGGTTTTATATCTTTAAGATTTTGATTTTCTTATGTTTTATTATTAATTTATCAATTGGGGGCATATTATTTTAGCGATATCAGGTAGGCAGAATTTTATAAACTCTGCATCCGTAAGCAATTTCACTTGCTACATGATACATTGTAAGCAGCTGTTTTTAAATCATAATCGAAGTTTGTATATCGCCATGTCTATCACATTTGCTAGAGTATGCTTTCTTTAATTGTTGCAACGATATGAATAACCTTTAATTTATACATCAATTCAATAATAAGTTTACCTAATATCCAGCAGGATCTTTGTTACATTTCACATAATGTTGCATACTACTGACACCCTTTACCACTTTGGAGCACAATAAACATACCACATTCTCGTTTTTTACTACACAAAAAAATAATTTCCTCTCATTCAGCCCTAAATGTAGTTTTCTTAGTCTTGAAAACGTTACTGTCAGCAGAAGACACCATACTCGCATAACGAACTGAGCCATCGCTGATATATACATATATTAGTGCCCGAGCTAGGGGAGGGGGTTGACAAGGAGAGGTGTGTTGTGTCGTAGAAGTTGCGTCAGAGTTACGGCACTGCCTTATGAGATAAAAATTTGCGATGCCTATTCCACGTTAAACACTACAAAACAACAAGAATGTGTGTGTGTGTGTGTGTGTGTGTGTGTGTGTGTGTGTGTGTGTGAGAGAGAGAGAGAGAGAGAGAGAGAGAGAACAGCATAACTCAAAAACCAATTTCGCATCAATACCAACCACTCTTAATAATTAAATCCAGCATCTTCCAAAAATGTGACATGAAGACTTTCAAAAAAATTCTCATCCCAAACTATCTCTTATATGGAACATTTTTCGATTTTTTATTTTGCCAAAAATGGCTCTAAAGATTGTGATTAAAATACCATAGTACCATACCATTATTTACATGGAAAATAAGCTCTAGATATTCATTTTTTTGTGAATAGCCAAATAGTCACTTTAATTCTAAAGAAACTCACTTAACTGCTTTACATTAGCGATAGATAAAATAAACTATAGACAACAATTTATTCTTCTTTAAAGCACAATTTTTAAAATAATTTTTGTATCATAAGCCATTTCAAAGATATCCTCTAATAGTATAAATTGTAAAGTACTTGAGTTCTTTGGATTTCCAGTATCTCTCTCCGTCTCTCTTCCTCTCTCTCTCTCTCTCTCTCTCTCTCTCTCTCTCTCTCTCGCGATTATATGTAAGGAGAGTGGAGTCCTTAAGCATTTCAACATTTCTGTCACTATTCTCTTTGTATCTAAGATGAAACGTACAATGTAGCTATTTTTCCAAATATTTATCTTGATTAAAAAGGTAGATATCAGCTTGTTTAATCACAAATAAATAATAAAGTCATGTGAACGCAACATCAAATGTTTAATTACATGTATTATTTCTTTGACATCTTACCAAGCAGTTGGTTCCTTTAAGCTTAAGTTTGAAATTTAACACAATTAAGTATGTTGCACTCTGAGTATAGATGATATTTGTTTGTGAAATTTAAAGTGCATAGTCTTACGGCACACTATATCATACTTGGCGTTCTGTTTTGGAATTGGTTCATTTTTAAAGTCACTTCACGTGCGTTTTATCAGCTTTCACCGCTTTTTAACACCCTTATCTCTCTGTTGTACACTATCAGGAGAACCTGGCATCTTATGTAATATCAAGCTGAGAAATGCATAAACAAATATGGAGTAAAATATGGTAAAACACCTACAGAAATATGTTGTCTCAAATAAATATTTAATTATGAGTATGCCTACAACAGGTCCCGTCAGCTGTACAACTGAAATGAACACTACTAATTTCCGTCCAGGGTCCGGAAGCGTACAGTACTAAGCAGGTATACGTAGGTTTTCATGTTGGTAGTCATGTCGATTCGAATTTGTTTTCGTGGTTTGTTTTCATTTCGGTGACTAGTAAACGTTCAACTATGGCAGAAAAAGAAGAAAGTGTTGTGTACAGTAAGAAGGGAAACCCAATGCGTGTTATACGTGGTCTTAAGTTTATCTTCCATAAATACCTAGCAAGGAAGCTGTATATTACGATCCTGCAAGGCTTTTATCAAAATTATGAAGTTGTTGAAAGACACGAACTGCATAATCATGATGCAATGGGCCGAGTGGTTAGATCATTCGCCCCTCACTAAAGCGCCCGGGTTCGATCCCAGGCGATCGCATGTGGGATTTGTGGTGGACAATACGATCCTGGGGCGGGTTTCCTCCGGATTCTCCGGTTTCCCCACCATCTCATTCCACCGGTACTCCATTTTCATTCCATGTATCATCAGTGTCACCGCCTGCGGTGTCGCATGCAGTAAAAGCGGCCGTTAAACACTACCAAAGAAAATGATGCAATGAATGCAACAATTTTGAATAGGAAGTGCTTAGTAATGAGCTTAAAACGAAAGCTGTACAAGATATTTGTGAGAGACCTTCTGAACTAATGTAATTGATTTAACGAAACATGGTGTCCAACTAGTCAGGGAAAATATGCATGGTGCTCGGAAATAATTCCTACTGAAAGTTCCCAGCACTCTTGCTGAAGTTCACTGTGTTGTGTCGAGAACAATGGCAATTGAAAGTAATGTAAATGAAATGCTTTTACTCATAAATGATTAAATTAAGCATATCATATTTTCTATGCGAAACATAATATCTTTATGTGGAATAAATTATTCATAAATGGAACCCTCAAGAATGTTCCTAAGATGTTTTTTCACATTTTCAGAGTTCATGGTTTTGTTAATGGCCTAATGAGAGTCCTAAGCCTTCATAGAATGAGAAGGAAAATGTTGATATTAATAGGATGTCGAGAGGCACCGAACTAGTATTGTTTGCTTCTATGCTGGGGCCCGAACTAGCACATAGTTTTGTCCGAGGGATCAAACTAGTGAACACTGATATAACCACTCATTTAAAATACATTAGGAGTCCTGACTTTAAGTGAAAATTAATTTATTTCACTCATCGGTCATTCCTTCCACCACCATATGTGTTAGTTTTATTGTCCCGTACTACTCCACACCTGTTATTTTAAATTGCTATTCACAAATTTCATTTTCACAATTTGTATTGTAGTTCCTGGACGCTTCAAATACTGCTCATTAAACACAAGGGAACAAAACAATGCAAAAAACCAACTTCATAAAGAAGAGTGAAAAAATTAAGAGCCAATGTTTAACACGGAAGTATTGTTTATTTACTAGCTCAGTGCACGGTAAGACACGTCTGTGTAAATAACATTCTTTTGCCGAATAAAATGTTCTTGTTTTAAGAAAATGATAATCTAACATCGAATGTAATTCAGACAGGCTGCATTTTTTCGCCATCAGGATTGTGTTCAAAGTAAGGAAAGTAGAGTAGTCGGGGAGTTTTATTAATTGTATTCTAGATCTTTCGAGACACACTGACTACAAGGTTAGCCTTTACAGGAGAGAGGTTTTGTTTCATATCTCCCACAATATTCATAGATTCCTGCAGCGAAGGTCCGAAAGATTTCAATCAATTCTTCTCTGCAAATTGCCTGTAATATATGCAATATGGCACTCTATCACTACGTTTCCTTGGGCATTGAAACGATTTGAGTTCTCATTCCGGATTGAGTACTGCATGGAAACGTGGTTTCAGATTGAACACAATCCTTGGATCCGATCCTCTTAGAAGTGGGATCGGATCAAAATTTTGTTGCATGGAAACACCTACAGAGTCAAATCGATTTGAATCCGCCAAAGATGCTAACATATACTCTCTTCATTGTATCACGCTGCATGCTCATTGTTTTCTTAGCAAAAGTGGTGCAATAAAACAGAACAAAGCCATTTTTATCGTTTCTGCAATCTCGCAATATATTCTTCTCAAAAATATCCATTAACCTCAAAACCTACTTAAAATATGCAGAACACATTTTTTGCAGGCTCACCAACATACACCAACTGACCAAGATAAAATATTGAATTATTATGCTTGAATCTAGCGTATTCAAATCGATCTCAATATGGATTAAATTCAACATAGAAACGCGGATCATATTGAGAATGGGATTGGCCTCAAATCGATTTCAATTCCACAAGGAAACGTAGTGAATGTTAGGTTTCCTGAAAGATTGAGCTTCAGTACTGAGAGGGCTGATCCTTGTGAGATCCTTTCTATTCCAGGTTGACAGATTCAAAATATGCAGCGTAAAAGTTGACGGCTTGTATCCAAAATCCCCGCGTCGTAAGTACTGGCTCCGGTGACAAAGCAAGATTAGGTGCTGCCTGAACACTATGAGGAGCTTTCACAAAAACCTTTTTTGTGCATGATACAAGTGCTTTAACCTCAGGAAAGTTGCTTCTTATTTCTTCAGCCACATGCTGCAGAGAATGAGCACAGCATATTAAGTGCACTATAGGTTCAATTGCGACACTTGACAGCACTTGTAAGTTTCAACATATACACTACGACATCCAAGGAGTAACCACCACTTTTTCTTTTGACCCCTATCGTGGCACAATGTCTTTACACTACTGGTAGTGAATCTGGTTACTGTTGAATGATTTGTGTGTTCCAGGGTTGGAAGCAATCAGGAGTGGTTTGGTTAGATCTTCAGGGTCTTACTTTGCCACAAATAGGTTTTCTATATAGCCTCCCATTTTCTATATAGCCTGTATGCACGAATCTTGTATCTTGCTCTTTATTCTTTCCACTGTTTCACGATAACAATAGCCAAGGTAATTCTTACGATGTAATAAAAATGAGCTTTTGAGGTAGTAGGCTCATGTTTAATTCGTATCAATAAGACTTGCTTTTTTGACAAATGAATTATTTTTGCGTGGTGCACTTCGCTAGTGTTTTTCGACCTGCGACTTCGTGGAATATACTATTTTCTTTTCACATATTTGGCACTATAACTTTATTGTCTATAGTACATCCTTCTTCTAAGGCAATCCAGGATTTTAATTCTTCGGCGTGTGAAGAGTATATTGGGGCCATAATATTCACTTGCACTTGTAAAGCTTTTCTGGTAGCGATAGCTTCTCAGAGAAAACTAAGTGGAATTAATTTCACAACACCCGCAGTCTTGGAAGTTTGAAGTTGGTATTGATATATTAGTCAAGTGCCCTATAATTGTCTAAAACTACACAAAACCGATAATATTTACTCTTATATTTGTTACATCGTTGTGTGTGAGTGAGTGAGTGAGTGAGTGAGTGAGTGAGTGAGTGAGTGAGTGAGTGAGTGAGTGAGTGAGTGAGTGAGTGAGTGAGTGAGTGAGTGAGTGAGTGAGTGAGTGAGTGTGAGATACCTAATGCAAGAAACCCAAAGAAAAACCATACCGATTGACATGCACCTGCCGATATGATCACTCAAACAAAGGCGAGTTATAAATGGAACAATTAAAAAAGCCGTGGTTATCGTCGGAGAATATTTTGTGAATTTTTGTAAGGACACTATGAACTAATCATGGATAAAGCAGTATAATGGCGTCAAAACCTGTATTTACAAAATATTGATGCTCACATATTGGTCAAACAGATTTAAATTTTGCCAAAATTTACTTATTAAGACCGATCTCTAATATTTTCGTCACTGTGGGAAGCTGAAAAAGAGGAAGAAGCAATACAATCTTGTTAATATGCCTCTACTATATTTTCTGGCTGAAAATGGCTCTCTAAACTAAGTTAAGTCTGAATACTTGTTATCTGACTGCCAGAATCTCGTTCCTTCTGCCTTCATTTCCATTCCCTTTGTGTCATGTTCAGGAATGTCGATACTCGCCAAGCGTGTTAACTAAAACAGAAGAACATCGACGTGCTTGTTTATTTGGAATGGAAACTGCTTTCTGCCGCAACACTTATCTCTCGCTCGCTTTGCATAATGCCCTTCCTGTTCCGCTTCCTACATGATAACTGTCACTAACATGTGAGTTTTTCAACTGTTAATATCACGATAGGTGTTCTGTGCGTCACATGGATCTTCTGTTGAGTATTTTCCAGGTAGGATAAGGCTCAGAGGAACATGCAGGTAATGCTGAATCATCACTACTTACAGCTTCTTTTTGCTTTCTCTAGTTCAATTAATGACCGCCTCTGTAGCAGTTGGTAGCGCGCTTGTCCCGGGTGCGGAGGACCCGGGTTCGATCCCTGGTACCAGCATGGGGATTTTCCCCCGCTGGGAGGTCTGGCAGGGGTTGCACTCAGTCTCGTTAGGTCCAGGAAGGGGGTAATTGAGCTACTTGCTGGAAGTAGCGGTCCCAAATCGAGAAGGGTGCATAACAGGCTGGGAGGGCTCGGGACGCTATGTCCCACCCTGCAGTACTGCACCCCACCAATGACACCTGAAGTGGGCAGAGGTGAGGGAGGCAGCGGCTGGGCGGCCCTTCATGGGCTGTTGCGCTGGGGTTTACTTTTATTTCAGTTAATAGTATTCAATTACAGTAAAAATTATTTTAAATATCTGGTCCTCTTGCTGCTGAGCTAACTAAAGATAAACTATGACAAGTTATGGATGGGAGACTTACAGCTCGACGTATGGAAGATCTGTTGTGCCTATGCCCACACCGCCGGAGGTAAGAGGCAGGTCTGGGCAACTGGTACTCTCACGACCTTGCACTGATAACTGCATGTTTAACAGGTAAAAATATGAGGATCGCTCATGCTATTCCGCGAGTTGCCCAGGCCTGGATGAGAGGTTACCAACGGGGACCGAAACTAAGGAGAGAAAACAGCTGAGGACAGGGTCTCTAACAGCCACACAATGAAGCTTCCAGGTGGTGGCTCATACAACCGGTTCCCCTCACCCCTGCTGTCTTATATCTCCCCCCGGGATCCCTCGGCTCGTGTATCCAGAGACTAAGGATTTAAACCAGGGCCCCTCAAAGCTTAAAAATCGCACCAGATGCAATCCAAGGTGCAGAGGTTCCTTGCACCGTGCATCGTGGTGATTCGGTGAAGCTCGGCTCGACTAGCGCGTTGTAGAGCATGGAAGCCTATGTTGATAATAGGGCTTGCTTATTATTGAAATTGATACGTGCAGTATAACTACCTAAAAATGGAGCAAACTACTTCAAAGAAAGCCAAAAGTCCATTGGAGTCAGAGTGGGCAGTTTGTTAATTTTGTTCAAATTCGTGAGCATGGAACCAAATGCCTCATCTGTGGTACAATAATTACGTGTATAAGCAAATCATCTGTTGAAAGATACTAACACAGTAGGTACACGCAGATACGTACGATAAAATCATACAGGATACTGGAGAGGTAGGATTAAAGAGGTTGCTATAGCATTCTTTAACTAAAATGAGGTTTGTACCAGTGCTTTGTAGACCATTAAAACAAAAGATCAGATTTGACACCGAGGTCAACTTCTCCTAGTCGCATTTTGCACCTTGCACCGTGTGATGCACCGATTCATACACTCTGAGAGGCCCTGATTTACAACGAGAAATTTCCCTGTCATTTCCTGACACTTAGAACCTGAAGAGTCAACCAGGATGAAGGGTGAAATGAAATGAGAAGTGAGGTGAAATGGAGCAACAGGAAATTCGAGGGTTGCAATTATCCTTCCCGGCATTTGCCCAGCAACCCGGGGAACTCCCCCCCTTCCCCCCCCCCAACACCCCACCCCCCTCCAAAAAAAAAAAGAGAAATCATGGGTCAGGAAAGCCAGCTACAGCCTCCCGAATGCAGGCCACAGACGCCATCAGACTCGGCTACCTAAGTATACACCGGATTTCCATCCAAACATGCGATATCGAAATTTCACCACAAATGCTTGTTTTGAAATCCCCTGGATAAAAAGGCTCGTTTTATTCCTATGTGTCCATGCGTTCGCAAAGCACACCGTCTATCATTATCTGTGTAAATGCCTAACTCCATAAATTTTGATTAAATATAACTAGTTGTCTAGGTTGAGCATCCTCCAAGGACACGATACGAGCATTTTCAAGCAAATCTCACCACCAAAATAACCTTCACATGGAAGGAAAGGTGCTTACTGAAGAAAATAGGAATGGAAGGGGTACCAGATTACGAGAAATAAAACGCATGGCGATATAGCGCTTAAAAATGTATAAAGTAACTATTTAAAAAATAAATAAAGCCAGTTCCAACGAATTTTTCGGAAATTCTGCGTGACACAAATATTTCATTTTAACATCTATATGTTTTTAATGAGGCTTTGACCATTATTTATACTTTACGGTTTCTTCTTCCTCTACTTCAACTGATCAACCTCCTCTTTGTAGGACTTACAAGCCAATCCCTTGGGTCAATGGGCTTTCGATGGGCAAGCAAACTTTGGACCGCTACACATCCAGGATCAGTCCAATATCTGGCATGATGGTAATGGAGAAAAGTAAATGTAATGAGAAAGGAATGACGGGAAAGTTCTTGGATCATATTATCTAACACAGTATTTGTGTAGTGACTGAGGAAACTATAAAAAGAAGCCTACGGTCAGGTTGGTCGGCTCCGGGGGTTTGAACCCGGGACCTCCCAAATAGGAGTTTAATATTCATCTTCCCGGTCGTTAGAGTTTACAATTCATGAAAACTATGCAAAATTCATTTTGAATAAACGACGTAGACTATTCGCAAAAAATTAAAAGATACGTCTACGAGTATAACTTGACACACATACTAGATATTTTAATCAAATTACTGATTTTTGAGAAACTAAAACACATCCACGCAAATAGTAGTTTTGTGCGGAGAAATCTTGAAAATTAGTGTCCACTCCTTGAAAGATGCTGACCTTCAATACCAAATTTGATCCTTAGCTTCTTTTGTATGTCCGTTGTATGCTATTTTGTGACATAACAACTTTGTATGTTTGTATGTGGCAAGATGCTGCTCTTTTACCTTTGTTTCTAAGGGAGGATCTCAGTTCCTCACCTTTTTCTGCTTGTTGTTTCCGGTTCTAATTCAGGCGATATTTATATGAAAACTCTTGTCTGCAGGTGTTGGCGCTGGGAAAGATACGTACTATTATCTTACATACAATGATAGTATAATTGACCTTCCCCATCTTCTTTACTCTCATCTGCACTGATTTATAGTACTCTTCAAATACGGATGCATTGGGTAAATTACAATTTACAAGTACTTCTTCTCATGCAGATATGCACATATTACATTCTTTTGACACTTTTTTGAACCACTATTATCTGTTCGTAACAAAAGACTCTTCCTAAAGCCTATGTATTTTACACCTTCTTACGAGGGCTTACAAAGGAAACTGCGTCAGTATATCCACAACTATTGACTTTATGAACAATGTCTGTTGGTCAAAATCTGTTTTGTGTCATCAGTTTACTTCTAAGATTACTTATTTAAAAGTTATAATATGAAACATAAAAAAATCAATTTAGAAATTCCATTGCCTGTGAAATTTCTCACAATATACCGGCAGTATTTGTGAATATCAAGTGATGCTCCTTACTAAAAGTAATATGATTTTTTTTTCTCTGGAATATTAAAGTAAAAACGCAACTGAGATGTACCTAGGAACGCTTCTTATGGATAAATATAAATTCATCCAAACGAAATGGATAATTAGAGACCGACATGAAAAGTCGTCCACGTTCCAAAAATACTTCGACTGCAAGAGCCAAGGGTTTTCTTTCCATTTTATACTGGCTGAGCACTGGCCGCTTATAACGAAAACTGTCATGATTAAAAATGTTTGCTCTGTGCTTCTTTATGCACTAATTTTAGAGAGCTTAGTAAAATTAAAATACATTTTAATAAAATGCATCAAAGACAGTTGACATCTTTATAATTTCCAAGTTGTAAGGGGATGAAAGAGCATTAGTCCTTGGGCCAGATGACATTTAATGAAATATTACCAGAGCTAGGACAAGTATATATGGAGCGGGGATAACTACCACTCTACGCCATACTAAACACACAGATCTAGGGTTGTACAATTGACAGTCAGTAGCATCACTTCAGTACTGGCAGTGTAGAGTTGGTCGCTGTGCGCTCTGTGTTGACGTTCTGTTCTGCGCTATACAAAGTTCACTTGTCAGAATCGTCACGTGCTGCCACATTGAAAATGGTGCTGGAAGAATTTGGTGAAATAATTTCACCGCGAATGGGGAAATCATACAATATAGGTTATCAATCACAAATAGCAAATTGTAGAGATAATTCCTAAAACACTGTAATACAAAACATATAGAAAGTCACATGACTTTCTCTACCCTGTATTAACTACTGTTACAAACTCTTATTCTTCTATCTTCTTCATGTTAGTCGAGATAAGCATTTGTAGACATTAATTATTTAGATTTCCTTTTAGTTTTTGCTGCACTTCGGCCATAGCAGAACCTTTTTTCTGCTTGTTCCCAGACAGCTGCAATTTGCTTAACAAATCTGATTAATAAGTCCACAAGACATAATGCAAACTGATTGTTTATTTACTCATTTTTTAAGGATATACTGCACAAAAATACCTAAGCCGAACCAAATGTTTACTGCCTCTTCTCAATAATGCATTTGCAATGCAGGAAGACAGGAAACACGAGTCAGCGATTCACAACCATAGAACCATGGCTCAGCATGAAGGGGAAGTTTTTATTAATACCGAATCTGCGACTCGCTGCTACCGACGACTCGTGAGTCACGGCTAATGCCACGCAGAGCATAGCGGGCCAGTACGTAAGAAACCAGTTCAGCGCAGTTTTTCTGATGCACATATGGCAATGGATACGTTCGAGACTGTAGGCATGAGCTGCCCTGCCTCAACTATTTGGCATAAGTTTTTTGAATCCAAAAGGGAAAAACAATTCTTACGCAAATTTGCTGGCAGTAGTATTCAGTACCATCTATGCAATCAATATCTTGCACTAAAATACAATATCCTAAGACATAATAAATTGAAACACCAGGCAGCATACGTTAACCTTAATTTTGGAGGAAATCGCCAAATCCTATTAATAATTATGTTTTGTGTTCTTTCACTAATTTTAAAATAATCAAAATAAATACTCTTATTTTTAATTCCAAAAAGCTAATATTCTCCACCTCAAGAAAAACAGGATTTGAAAGGTACCATGTCAGTTTCCTATCAACCTGTTAGGTGGAAGGTACTGCTTCAGCCATGCGTTAACCAGGGATTCTACATGATGAGTGTAACAAATATGTCCAATATTGAAGCCTTGAAGAAGCCTTACCGCCCAGCCGCTGCGTCCCTCACCTCGGCCCACTACAGGCTTCATTGGTGGGGTGCAATACTGGAGGATGGTACGTGGTCAGCGTCCCGATCCCTCTCGGCCAGTTATACGGCCTTCACGACCTGGGGCCGCTACTTTTCCATCAAGTAGGCTGACAGCACCCCGTGCCAGACCTCCCAGAGGAGATAAAATCCGCATGCTGGTACCGGGGATCGAACCCAGGTCCTCCGCGCCAGAGGCAAGCGCGCTATCAACTGCGCACAATTTACCGCTTAATTTGTCTGCATACTTTAAAGGAACACCCTCAAGTTTACCTACATAGGAGCATCTCTATAATAAGAACTTTATTATTTTTGTCACTAATGTGTTTAAACACTACTTTTAAAATTAAAAGTCTAAAAATGCGTGTATTAATTATTGCTCAGTGCATGGGAATATAATGAAATATGCAGCAATATCGGAAATATGCATTTACATACACCAGAAAACGTAACATATATGCACATAACACATCATAAATTGAAAAACTGGACTCCACGTCGCTTGTAAAATCAAAGTAAATATGCATTTGCTAATAAATCAATGTCCAGTTATGAGAAACTGCTGAAGCGAGACGAAATGCCAAGACTTCTATTTCAGGATTTCCTCAATGTGCCTAGCAACCAATTGCAGCTCCCCACGCACAGGTATCTAATCTCCAGGTACACCTTGAGCTACCAGTATTCTGTTGGCTGGATTTCATCCTAATCTTAATTACCTAGCCACGCTAGCTAACTAATTGGTTTTACTTGACCATAAAGCTCGGAGGCTCGCTAATTGTGGTTCCTATATTATTTATTACCTTTAGCTCCTTATTGTTTTTATAACATTATCTCACCGGTTGATAATTCAGGTATCAATGTTATTAAGACGAAAGTAGACACACAAATAGCAGTCATATTGTTTTTATAATCCTAAAATTTCATTTCTATGTATTACGACCTTTACATGTTATGTCGGTGTATTTGAGGACATCTATTATATTAATATTTTCTTATTCAGGTTGCTTTCTAGTCCGCTTCCCCCTATTAGCGCATGATGCCTAATGATTAGCTCATATATGACATCATGTGTAGCTGGATAATAGTTCGCAAAGTTTACCTCGGCTATGACTCTTATCTCGTGGGTTAAAGAGCATTGGTGAAATAATGAACTCTGAATTAATTTCTCCTGCGAACTTTTATTTCCACGGCACATATATTGTTGTTATGTACAGATTAGTTTTCTCTCTTGCCACCACGTACCCTCGCGAATATTGTTCACTCGCGAAACTGACTTTCCCGTTTATTTTAATAATCCTGTTTCATAAATGTGTTATGAATTTATGCGTCCTTATGAGTTTCCGAGACTGTGAAGCTTTGTAATCTTCTGTCGGAGTGAAGTTTCACTCCGAGAGTTGTTGTTGTTGTGTTTAACGCCCGCTTTTACTACTACAGCACCGCAGGCGGTGACTGATGATACATGGAATGAAGATGGAGCACCGGTGGAATGAGATGGCGGGGGAAACCGGAGCACCCGGAGAAAACCCGCCCTGACGCCGCTTCGTCCACCACGAATACCACATGCGGGTCCCTGGGATCGAACCCGGGCCGCCTAGGTGGTAGACGAGCGCGCTAACCGCTCGTCCGAGAGAAACGTGAAATTTCTGGCACGTGAGTTTTACAAGAATGATGAGGAGCGCGCGCTTTCTGAATCGTGCCATCCAGTTTTGTTACCCACAATTACACCTAGATTTTCCCTCTCCTATCGACAGTTCTACGTTTCTCATTGGTGGAGCTATTGATTGCATTGTTTAACGACAGTATGTTAATGGCCGTTTCGATACTTTTCAGATGTATGACTTCTGAATATTATTGCTATCACGTTTATTCATATTGTTGTTCATATTCCTCTCCTTATAATTCTCCGTATTTTATTATTATGTTCTTATTATTAACATGATCATTATTAGGATGAGATTATCATCGGTATGATATTAATATTGTTATTACTGGGACGATTAGTTCTGTCACACGTGAAAAATCGCCTCTTACGAACGTTGAAATGGTCGATAAATGTTTCTCTATTGCCTCCTCTTTTCAAAGTATGAGGTTCTTGTACGTGTAAATAGATATTACAGGGCACCACCGTCTTTACATACCTTCTGAAGAAAGCCATGCTAACGATTTTTACATCCTAAAAAATCCATCATCCTGCCAGGTTTGAAGTCTGGCAAGCAACCTCTACTCCGCACAGCGACAAAATGTCATTTAGCTATCTTGAATTGTTTGAGAAAATGTACCACTTACATCAGAAAATTAATTCATAGAAAAATCTGTTCAAAGCAGAAATGAAGAAAGCAAACTCGCATATATTTGTAAAAAAAGAAATCCCACGATATGAGGACTCTGAGGCTCCTACACTTAACAATGTAGATCAAAACTTTCCCTAAAAGTTGGGTTAAAGTTTACCACTATACACAAAAGTGTGTAGGAGTTATGATGTTTTTCTATGAAGTGATGCAGAATCATCACAAGGAATATCATACGAATATCTTCAATGAATTCTTGGGTGGAGCGAAAATAATAATTATCTGGGAACGTCACACCGGCGATTAATATTTATTTGGACTATTTCATAAATAAAATATGAATTTAAATACTCTATCGCAAATATTTGACCAGAAAATGTCAAATTCTATTTAAAAATAGCCTAAAATATATTCATATTGATTAGTGTAGTTCGACTAAGGGAAACTAAACCCAAGAATTACATATATATAACCTTCTGTTGTAATATCAAATAAATCTCACTTTATTTTTAACATTAACAAATAATATTTTTCATGGACAAATACATGAATTACTAAAACAACAATTGTTAAAACACAGCTGTCAAACTGAAATGGGTGCTAATTTCATTGTTAATCGATTGAAATCTGTAATAAATTGTTTTCAGCGATTTATGGGATACAGTTGGTGACACTGACAAAACAAAAGAATGACCTAGTGACACTTTATAGAAAACAAAATAAGGGTCAGGTGATAATTCGTATACAGTAATTTAAGGTCTCTATGTATGAAATAGTCAGTACAAGATGTAAAATGTAGTATCTCTCACTGATAAAACTGACGTGTTACCTCCAACATATTATTCTGCACTCACACTTGTAAAAACTAATCTTACAAACGCTTAGTCTTCTATTTGTGCTTCATGTTTTAATCGAGATAAACATTTGCATAGATTGTCTTGTTACATATGTCCTTATTGATACAAGAACAGGAGAATAGAGTAAGTACGCTTTAAACGATAGTAAGAGCGGGTCGCTATGTAATGACTGAAATAAAATACCCTTCTCTTTACATGTCTAGGAGAAAAAGAAAGAGAGAATAAGGAATAACAACTTCCCCATTTGAGAAAATTAGGTACAGATATTTTAAAACGCAAACCAATAACAGTGAATATCTCGGAAATAGTTAATTCCACAAAAAAGTATATTTGGCATAAATTGTATGTTTTAGCGGGCTCTACATGCTTGTGTAGTAAGAGTTTGTCCATCTCTTACGGTTTACCAGTTATACTCTGTCATTCAGAATAAAGAGCACTTCAGAGGCCATTTGCAGAAAATTCAAGGTGTACATTTATTTTGTCAAGCAAAATTCTTAAACGGTTTGTATTTTATTCAAACGATTCAAAGATCTAACCGATCTTTCGTAAGTTATGCTGCTTTCAGAAAGACACAGGCCGCGTATACATGCACTTTCACTATTCCTTTCTTTCATTTTTTTTTTTTTTTTCTGTTTTTGATTCAACAGTCTCCACACGCGTATCTCCGTCGAAATCTCAGTACCAAATGTTTGGGTGGAATAATTAATGTACTTACTGCAAATACGTAATAGAGAAAGTAAAATGTTAAAAATAACAGTGCTGTACTCAGTGATCATATATGCCTATGTGTATAATTAAACTAAGAAGTTCCAGCACAAAAAAAAATTAAAGTGATTTTTGTAAATTATCGCCTCTTACTCTACCCTTAGGAAGGGGTAGATACAGTAGAAATTTACAATGGAATGCTGGACTGAATCTTTCTTTTGTCTTGAATTTCTGCGAACTGCGAAGAGAATTTATGAAATGATTTTATGCCGTCTTTTTCTTACAAGAAATAAAAATAATTCAATATTTGTGAAGTGCACAAAGAGCATTTTGTTCTATGTAGGCTGATAAACCGTTGTTTGTCGTGGGGGTAGGAACTCTCGTTGAAGATAGTTACATACTGCGACCCCTCACACGTTAGCTCTCCGCCCACGTGACCTGGAAAAGAGCACTTGGAAAGGATCCCGTCCATAGTGCGGGGGTGTCTAGTGGATGTAGCCCATGCTTCAACATCAGGTCCAGCTTCATGCCGCGTCAGTTCCATGTGACCAACGGTTACACTTTAACAAACTGTGTTCAACGCATAGTTATTTTTCAGTTCATATTAATCACAGAAAGTGTCAGATACAAATGGATTCAATTAGGTAATGTTAAATACAAGAATGGGAACTCTCCCAAAATATAAATATTTAATCCATAGAGAGATCCAGGATTTGTTAGGGTTTGGAGTAATTCGCAATGAAAATTAAGCATTAACATAACGGCGTAAAGCTGTAGAATGAAGTTTACATGATATGTTGTCATTCACAACGATAAACGGAACTACATATAAGCAGCAGCCAACTAAAACAACTGAACTAATATGGGGGCTGCAACAGAACACACGACAAAAAGGAGTATGTATATACATCAAAATAAACAACAGCTAGCTACCCGATTAATGAATGTTAAACTCAAAAAACACCCTCTGTTTTGCTGCGAGTTTTATAGATACCCCGGTGATTGCTGGCCAGGGTTGCCAATAAGGAAAAGAGGGAGGGTAGCAACTGCTCCCACACCACATTACGGAACGACACAGGATGCTAAAGCCGAAGCTGTACTTCATCCTCATTACACCATTGTGTTCCAGTACAAATATACGGCACATTTTAATAGTAACAATGAGCCCCATTTGTGCAGATATTTTAAATCACTCAGTTCTAGATTGACGGAGATGTTTTCTTATTACAAACTTATTTATGCCAGGTTTCAAAGGCGAACACCTTAAACGACATTCATATTTCTAATGTAGAGGTGTATCTGCTTTTCACATGATTAAATTTTGAAATGCGGTAACCGGCCCAAACTGATTGTTGAATGGTCTCGGAAGTTTGTGATGGCTTATTTTTGAGTCTGTTAAAGAACTGGGATTTCAATTCTGCAACCTTCTGTTGCCCAGTGTGATCTACATTGCAATAAAATTAATTACAATATTGAAAAATGTGATAGCACGAGTAGTATGATTGTTTCATCCTACAAATATTGATGTACAGCGTGATGATAATGATTATATTAGGTAAATAAGTAATAATAATAATAATAATAATAATAATAATAATAATAATAATAATAATAATAATAATAATAATAATAATAACAACAATAATAACAATAAAAATAACAATAACAAGAACAACAAGAACAACAACAATAACAATAATAATAATAATAATAATAATAATAATAATAATAATAATAATAATAATAATAATAATAATAATAATAATAATAATAATAATAATAATATACGTTTCAAGAAAATATGTAAACATACTTATATAACAATCTTGTCATATTCATTGATTTTTGTTAAAATAGCTTCTAATATTAAAATAAGATACATGGCGTAATGAGTAATCACAAATGAAACAAAATGGTTTTTCATTATGTAAAATATAAAAATTATCTTCCCATCATTGATGAAGCACTTGCGAAGTTAATCTGAACATCCGTCCAATGCTGTTCACTAGTTGCAACTGCACCGTGAAGTCTACTGGTAATGGGCGAGATACACAGCTGACGAGGGAAGGTGGCTCCTAGGAGATGGTTAATGCCACTTCTGTGCTATACAGAAAGGCAATACACGGTGGCGCATATGGCAAAATAGTCACGTGATCTCAATCCTTCTCTGAATTTCTAGTTTCTTATGTTTGATGTGAACACAATTTTGAAAGCTTGGTCTTTACAAGCTTGTAAGTTTACGTTTCATTTAATGTTTATTTTTAAATTTACCTCATCTATTATGAAAGGCTCCCCGATATAATCTAGCTTTAAGTTTGCAATTTTCATCGTGAATGTGATCCTTTAAGTGTTTGTCTCCTAATCGATTCTGCAAATTAAAAAACCTTCAAATTCATACTGTTATAAAATACGTCTAGAAAATCCCAGTATACTTCCCGAAAATAACCTTTAATCTTCTTTCAGAAATAATGCCCAATCGTTACGCTTATGCTTATCTATAGGTATTAACATAACACAGACTTTAAGGCAATGTAAATTTAGTGTCTTTAGCAGGACAAGGAATATGTTTGTAAATCATACATAAATTAAAGATAACACATTATGTCTTTTATGCTGACCAAAATGTGTTCAAAGAGTGGTGTGATTGACGCTTATTTTAATGCGTTACAATCTAGAAATGCCTAAAGAAGGTAATTATATTGCCTTAAATGGCTTAATTATGTGGTTAATTTGAATACATGTTATTAGAAGTTATTAATTTTAAAGTTCATAGCCCAAAGGACGATTGTGAATCGCGGAGACTATAATGTACATTCGATTTAACAATAACATATGAATTATTTATTACTGCAATCCGCCAATAGTTAAAATACTTCTGTTCATCGTTGGAATGCTGAAACAGCAATGCACAATAATTACTCTGTGCGTAGTTTCATCTGTACCATCTATAGGTACATTGTCCTCAAATTCATCAGGCGTATGGGGATTGTTACACAAGGGTTATCTTTAGGCATTCCGCTCAGATGATAATCACGTGGACTTAGATCTGGAGAGCAAGGAGGCTGTAATCTTTCCGGCCCGGGAGAGGGTTTTAACATTATTACTCCGCACTTTGACGTTTCATGAACGCATGGTGGAGCTTCCTCTATTGCTCTCAACGTCCTTGGCAATTCTAATTATTGCTATATTTTACTGCACCAGCCCTGAGAATGAAATGAATGCACATCCCTATGCTTTTAAACGGCATCGTACTTCGGAGATGTTTTGATGCAAATAATTACATAGAGAAGAAGCACAATATATTACTGAATGGCATTACTTGCCGATTGGTTCAAATTAGTCACGTAACCTCCAAACTTGACGTATCTAACGTGAAGGAAGAGTTTGCCATTGCCACACTCCTAAGTTATGTCACAACTCTAAATAGCTCAATTTAATATAATGTGATAGAATTTCCCATGACGTCCCGTACGTTAGCTCACGTTACGTAAAGCTCCATGTAATCTCGGCATTAAACAGACAAAACTGCTAACTCAGGAATTGATGAGGAAAGTGTATGAATCATCATCCAGGTTTATAATCAACCTGTCTAAAACTTGGTGACAAAACAACCACATAAACACCAGTTGCTGCCGATGTTAAGTTAATGGCATTCTTAGCTGCAAGAGCATATTATAAAGCTCAAATAAGAAGTTTAAACTTTCAAAACTATGACTTTACACCACTTGTAAGGCTTTGCCGCTTGATTACAATATAAACAATGCTGCATTAGTTCGACGGATGCTTCTTCCAGTAAACAATGAGGGAATATCGAAATCTGCAAAACCACAGTAATAAATATAAGTTAATTAAGTTAAAATGAAACGACTATTAAAATTCTAACCTCATTCACGGTCCTTATTATTTAAGGTACAACTTGGGTGATAATACATGCAGCGCAGTAAGAAACTATTTTTGCTTGAGGTGTGCTGCAGTGATGAACGGTGCATTTGTTTACACCAGGACTCTTCTTGGGCTGGATAGAGTGTAGTTAATTATTCTGTCATAAAAACAGCTTATAATGTGCAACAGTGCCCTTTTTTAAATTCTTCATGATAACTATCCCTGGTCCTACGACCCTGAAACAGGTGAGGAGAAAAGAAAAAAAGGAAATGATGGCGATAGAAAATTCATGTTAAAAAGGTAATCACCCGAGAGTTATTGTACCGAACCTCAAAAACTCCAAAAGTCGCAGTGGGCGGCCTGACAGGGATCGAGCCTGGGACCTCCCGAATGCGACAAGCATTACAGTGTAGCTTTAGTTTTACATCTATACAGCATTCAAAGAGAATCAAGTGGATTTAAAACGCCATTTATGGAGAATCCAAGATATACATTTCATTCATCTCTCCATTATATAAAATGTATGATATTTTAATCAAAATACGTGTGTGATGTTTGAAACATAAAATATAATAAAATAGTTGTGCATGTAAAGCCTTATTAGCAGTGGGGTATCCTAAAAATGTTTACTTACTATTCTTGAAAAACTACCTGCTTTTGACACGAGGTTTAGTATATACCTACATGTATGCCTTCTTGATTTTCGATAAGAGTACATCAATGATGTAACGAAGGGGTGGATAATCTCACCCCCAGAAGCTCACAGAAAAGATTAAAACGTATCAAACAAAGCGAATGCAAATCACTGACTGTTCCATCCCAAACCAATTTTACCTAGCAGCAAACACTTCACCACATTGAAGATTTGCAGCGACGTATTTATAATGTTTTCTAACGATTTCCAACTCTCCGCTAAGAGTGATATGTGCAAGTGACTGCTGGCTATCAAAATGCCAGTTTCAATTATTAAGATAGACAGTACCTGGGCGACCGAGCTTCACTCGCATTCCCCACCCCCGCCACCCTTTTTGTGAAATCTTGTTTTTCGGGAGAAGATACTTATTTAGATAAATTTGAAAAGCGAAACGTTAGTTAAATACAATTTTTTGTCGCAATTGTTAAGACTTATTTCCGAGAAACAAGAGATATTGAGATACATATAAATATTTCATTAGCACCATCATTTCAGCCGTAAAACGTCTACTGCTGAACGGAGGCCTCCCTCATAGATATCCATCTAGCTTGAGGTTTTCGTCGAGCATTTGTTCCACTATAGAACTCAGTTCTTTGGTGCTGCGGTCGACTATCTACCAGGGCTTTAACATCTTAGCCAAGATCCTTCATCTTTCCATCGAGTTCTTCCATGGCTTCCTTAACACCGGCCAGTCGCTCGTTAGCATTTTCCGATAGCTCATCTTCATGTCGGACATTCCCGTTTTCATCTTTTCTATTCCAGAGTTTACATTTTTCAATTCGCCTTCCATTTTTGTTTCCATTTTTGTTTTCATATTTTCCATTCCGTAGTTTACATTTTTCAATTCGGCTTTCATATGTTTCCATCTGCCGCATTCTGAAATCCATTTCATTTACCATTATGTCCATCTTGGCTAACATTTGTTTCATCAACTGTTCCATATCGTGCTTTTCGTCGCACTCCTGACACTAATTGTGATAACATTACTTTTTTAACTACTTATTTAGTTTTTATTAAAACACCGGAACGACACTAAGCAAAAGCACTGTTGAACAATAATACTACAAGAAGAAAAGCTAGTTGATAAAACCGTGTGAATGTAATACGCATTTCTGTTTCAATCATATAGAAAATTGTATGAATTGTTCATTGAAGAAGGAGTAGTGAAAGAAATGTGATTGTGTTTATTAAAAGAAAAATGAATAGAAAAACCGCGTGAATGTTATATGTTGTACTTATATTTCAAATGTATGGAAAAACATATGGATTGCTTGTAGAAGAGTGAGTAGTGCGTTATGTAAAAGAAAAGGGAGTAGAGAAAACCATGTGAACGTAATAAGTTGTGTGGTAAAATGGATTGCATAAAAACCTTCGCCATGAAAAAAAAAACACTTAGATATGTCAATTTTTACGGTGATCGGTCAACCGGTTTTGGGGTTTACTCGCTCTTCAACATACAATATATGTATATATAGCGTTGGTATGTATGAAGTTGATAAATGATAGAGAATAACATATGAATCGTTACGTAAAACAAAAATGAGTAGAGAAAATTGTATGAACTGTGTGTTGAAGGGCGAGTAGCGAAAGAAGAGTGATTGTGTCTCGTAAAGAGAGAATTAGTAGAGAAAACTGTGCGAATGTAATACGTTGCATTCATATTTCAATCATAGAAAATTGTACGAATTGTATGTTGAAGGGCAGAGGATGTATGAATGTGCTACGTAAAAGAAAAGCAAACAGGGAAAACCAAATGAAAGTAATATATTGTGCAGTAAAATTGTTACCATGAAAACTTTCTCCATGAAAAAAATACACATACCTGCCGAATTTGGCGGTGATCGGTCAAATGGTGTTCGAGATTAACAAATTACATGTGTACAAACATCCATTTCCTGTGTGTGCGTGTGCGTGTGCGTGTGCGTGTGTGCGTGTGCGTGTGTGTGCGTGTGTATGTATGACATGAATTGTTTGTAGAAGAGTGAGTAGAGAAAGAGATGTGAATGTGTTACCTAAAAGTGAGTGGAGAAAACAGTGTGAATGTAATAGCATTTCTATTTCAAAAATACGGAACATGATATGACCTATTTTAAACCCGGGGATACTTTTTTGTGTAAAATCAGTTTTTATGGAAAATTGTTCATACAAGAATGGAGAAAGAGATGTGAATGTGTTGTCTAAAGATGAGTAGAGAAGACAGTGTGATTGTAATATGTAACATTTCTATTTCAAACATATACGAAAATTGTACGACTTATTTTAAAAGAGGGGATAAAAATGGTTTTTTGTGTTAAATCACGTTTTTTGGAAATTGTTTATAGAAGAGTGAGTAGAGAAAGAGATCTGAATGTATTACCTGAATCTGAGTAGATAAAAGGGTGCAAATGTAATAAGTAAGATTTATATTTTTAAGTCAAGACACCAATGTAGATAAACTTAAAAAGCAAAACCTTATCTGAATATACAGTTGGATCCAAATCGTTAGAGCCCTTCCCAAGTCGCGTGGAACACACACACACACACACGCGCGCGCACGCACAAACACGCACACACACGTACAAGAATTACTCATTTACGGATATTAGATTCGAAAATATTCCTTGCATCGGCGCCTTCTTCTAACATAGGATGATGGGTTGCGAAAAGAGTGGAGTAAGCACTACCTGGTTGCCAACTTTTCACGTAGTAATTGGGTAATATTCCTGTACTTTCGTGTTACTAATAAGTTGAAAGAGACGGCCTTCTGTCTTGTCGACTAGATATACAGATAAATAAGTTAGCGTTTTAAACAAAGCCTAGCGTTAAATTTGATGTGTCTTCATATTTTAGCCGAAATAATGTATGCCAGTATTATGAAAATTTTGGTAAATATTCATGAAAGATCGTTTTAGTAGGCTTTCTATGTAAACAATAACGAATTTTGCATTGATTTAAACATGTTCCGAAAGATATCAATAAATGTTATCTAAACCCTGCAGCTTCAGTTACATCATCATACAGTGGCTCTCGAGCTTTTTTGTTCTTATAAAGTATGTATAGTGGAAAAGCTGCTGGCCCCAAAGGAATTACCATGGAGTTACTTAAATATGGGGGGAAAACCGTGATAAGAATACTGACAAGATTATTTAATCAGATATCAAATGGAGATCCAATCCCTGTAGATTGGAAAAATCAAATTACCCCCATACCTATATAAAAAGGGGGATAAGAGAAATCCCAGGAATTATAGGGGGATTAGCGTTAGCCCAGCACCTAGTACCGTTATCGATATAATATTAGATTAGAGAAAATAATTAAGGATAAGAACAACAGGCTGCATTCACATCAGGGGAGTCATGCCAGGATCATATTTTTAAGATTAGACAGATCATTGAAAAAAATGATAGCCAAAGGCAAAGAACTACATTTTGTAATTGTGGACATTGAAAAAGCATATGATTCATTACCTACAAATATGTTATGGGACTCCTTATTAAAAGCTCATATACCTGAGCCTCTTGTTGGGTTTATAAAAATATTATACGATTGTAGTGAATCTGCTAAGATTGAGAATTACATCTCGAAATAATTTCGAGTAACCAACTTAAAATTTGTTTGAATGGTGTCTTCAGAATGGAATAGTGCCAATTACAAAATGGGAATAGAAGAGAATGATGAGATCTAGTCTATTATAGGCTGGTAACCAAGTAATTATAGGTCAGTTCAGAGAAGACAGGATACATAGTCGTAAGCTTATGAATGCACTTGAGCCGGGAGAAGTGAAAATTAATTTTGACAAGACAGAATATATGGTAATTGGAGAAAGGCACAGTCTAGAAATAAACGATAAAATAATGAAATGAGTCGAACAGTTCAAATACCTAGGGTCTATTATAAACCAAACAGGTACTAGCGAAAGAGACAAGAATAAATAATGCTAGAAAGGCAATAAACTCCTTTAAAGGGTTTTTATGGAGCAGAGGTATAACTAGAGAAACAAAATTAAATATCTTAAAATTATAGTAGAGGACATTTTAACGTATGGAAGTGATAGTTGGACGGTGAGTGAAAGATCGAGGAGAACAACAACAGAAAATGGACGGATTGAGGAGAAGTATGAGAGTAAGCTGGTCGGCTTCTGGTCGGAACAAACGAGGAAGAATGGTAAGTGAAGGATAGTATAGATATAGCCGTGAAGAAAAGAGGATTGAAAGAGGAACAATAAAGACAGAATATATTGGAGAATTGTATCTACAGGGTTGCAAGGCAATCACTCAAAAGTGGAAAACTTGTAAATAAAGAAATAAAGGTTGTCAACCCTTCCGAAAATAAAGTACTGACTGCGCCAATAGTATACGTGTACGCAAATACACTCATTGCTTTATTTGTTTATCCAGCGGTCCATCTCGATGTTAAAATGTTCGATGGAATACATTACTTTCTACATCTTAATAAGCGGCAGAGAAAATAACAGCTGGTTCAAAACTACCCTGCAACAGTAACCATAGCGATACCGGCAACGGAAAGCAATGCAGCACTCAATATTTTCATGCACAACAGCCCGGCAACGAGAATAAGATACCCTATCGATCAGCTTATTGTTAGAAAATGGAGGTCGATATTGCGCATTGAGAATTTATTTGTTTATAACCAATGTTATTTATCAAGCTTGCAATTAAAGAGAGCTCTACTGGCTGTTTAATGAATAATTCATAAGCGAAAAGTCTAATATGTGCGCACAAATGAATCTAACATGCAGTGCCCGGTTTTAGTAAACTTGGCGAAGAGTCTTTTGCCGTTCCCGGGGTCCGGGAAAGATTCTCGTTGGTTGTGGACACTCCCATTAGAATATATGTATTTTGACTTCATTATCGTTACCGTTGTCGGGGGTTGTGAACCAATCTTTAAACGAGAAAAGAACAAACCCGACGCAATGAACATTTAACTGTAGAGCTAAAAATGGGTTGTTTTCAGGTTGTAACTTTCTCTACCACGTATAGTAAGTAGCGGACTTGTATTTCACCCAAAAATTTGATGTCGAAATTTTACCGGCAATAGATTTTTCGAGATTCCCAGAACCCCCCCCCCCCAAAAAAAAAGCTCTATCAATACATGTGTGTGCATCTATATATGAACAAACATACCTAATTCAAAAATGAAAAGTCGGTAACAACCAAACTTGGTAGTTAAGTTCAGCATCTCCCCAGGAGAGACGACACTCAGATTTTCAATAAAATGCGTCACCCCAAATTACCGTTTAGATGGAACATTTTTAAAAAATTTCAATTTTATTAAAAAAAATCTTTACCAATTTTTATCAAAATACCCTATGTTTAACATCAAATGAAAGATGCATCTATAATTTTCTTCGAATAGCCTCTGAAGCCCTCTTCATTTTGGAGACTTGCGTAACTGGGAAACCATAAAAGATAAAAAAAAGTCTTACTGAGCAAAAATTTAGATCTGATTAAATCACTCAATTTATGTCAAATGTTTTTCTGGAGACAATCATTTGCAAGATATTCCTTGTTATTGGTTTCAATTTTAAAATACTGACGTTGGGGTTGGCATTCAAGAACGGACGGACGGACGGGGTGAAGCCGTTTCACACCACATGCCGCGCCGGCGAGCGGGTGGAGACGTTTAAGAACGGGCTGCCTCGCGCGACTGTGTATGTACGTGACCGCAAACAATGGGGCGGCAGAAACAGTAGGAATCGAGACCGTTCGGGAGGTTTCTAGCTGAGTCATCGTAGTGCGTGTGTGTGGAGAGATTCTCGAAAGGTCGTGTGACGTCATCCTTAGTGTAAAAAAAGACATGGGACAGAAGCAGAAGGGAGTGTGAATGAGTTTGAGCGTAAAGCTTCGGGAGTAAGTCAGCGTGTGTGAGACTGCTGCGCATGTGTGTGTTGTTCGGGAAGATACGGTAGCCGTCGCGAGTGACTGTAATGCTGTAGGTTATAAGAGACAGAGAAAGTGAAGAAAGACTCCGAAAGGACAGAGCAAGGTTATGAGAGGAACAGTTGTGAGCTATATAGCAGGAAAGACTGTGAACTGTACTAACTACGAGAACAAAACTGTGTATTTGTAGTAAAATTTTAGAGAACAATAAACTGATAGAAAAGTAAAAGGACTTGGACTTCATCATTTTGTTACAATACCTATATCTTTCTGAAATAGGGAGTCATTATTCGTTTTTAATGTTCTAGCCATGCAAAAATAATGGAATGTCAAAGTCATTATAGGGCGTAGTTCTTAAAAGGTTTGGTCATCGCTTAAGGTTTTCTGTATTCCATGTTCCCCTTGCACCTACAAGAAAATTAGTAATAAGATAATTTCTGCAAATGTTTATCTATATAAACATGAAATAGAGCAATAAGCGTTTATAAGAGTATTTTGTACAAGTGTAGAAAAAGTCATGTGAGTGCGATACATCAGATATTTGTAAAATCGGAGCTCACTCTACATAGTGGAAGCGGTTCCCTTGGAAGATGCTGCATGAAAGGAACACAACCCTTGTTTACATAAGGTGATGACGAGGTCAGTAACGATATGAGGAAAGAACTGAAGTGTGTTACCGCATTATTAGTCTTCTTTCATAAAAGAATGTAAACAACGCTACTTAAAATGGCATGTCATGAGCACGGAGAGCGCATTACCCATTTCAGAACTACTGCAGTTGAGAAAGACGCGGAAGGCTAAAAGGGTTGGTTATGAATCCATGTGCGATATAATCTGCATTCCCATAAACATTAGGCACACGACTGAACTGTGGCGCAATAATCAGATTAGAGACGCTGAATATCTCAGCATAGAGCTTGCGGATGGCGGAAAACATTAAGACTGAGGTTATATGATCTGGAGTAAAATCCCCTGCCTTGATGGAGGAAATACCTAAGTGCAGTGACTGGTTCCACTTGTTTTTGTTTACCTCTTTTGTGTGTAATGTCCGGTTATCAAGTAGGCGGTCACGTGGGCAGTCTCTGAGCCTATCCTAGCCCTCTCCCGTCCTCTCCCTCTCCTCGCCATACTTTTCAACCAAGTAGGTCCTCAATTGGCCCCTCAGAGACCTAACGAGGGTGAGTGCACCCCGAACCAGACCTCCATGCCGGTACCGAGTATCAAAACCGAGTCCCGCGCCAGAGTCAGGTGCGCTGCCACTGCGCACGGAGGCGGTCTCTCTGGTAGAAGTAAATGTACAGAATTAATGTAGAGGATTCCACAACTGAGCCAACTGTTGAGGCTTTTGTATGTTAGACCTCGGGAGGAAGAGATAAAGTGAGAGGGCTCTACGGGCGGATTGGAATTCGGGTGAGTAGGGCGAGCCAGTGTGGTGGTCCCTAACATGTGATGGAGGTTTATCTCGACACCAGGGTTTGCCAAGAAGCCGCCGGTCAGACCACCACAACGCCACCCATTCGCTGAGAACAGTTCTAAAATCCCCACACAGGAACGCTAAACTCGTCCATCGCCAAACCTCCCGACACTGAAACATCGGATTGAAATGAAGTTGAAATGAAATGGGTCACAGGAAATTCAGAGAATGTAATTATCCTTCCCAGGATTTGCCTGGTGATCCGAGAAAACCCCTGAAAAAAAAAAAAAAAAAAAAAATACTATGGGTCAGAACGTTCGGCAGCGGGAATGGAACCCACTACCTTCCAAATACGAGCCTCACACGCTACCGTGGAGCCATCTCACTCAGTGAGGATGCTCTACTGTTGAACAAATATAAGAATGCTCATACAGCATTAAAGCTTAGGCGATCTACTCTAAGATATTCCAGATATGGGTTATTATTGCATGCAAATTTTCTAATTAGTTCTAATTTACGAAGCATGCACTTAAACACTGTTGAAATTAATTCAGATGTGATAATTATTTCACACCAACCGTGTATGAACACTAAGTTGGAAAGGTGAGTGATTTGAACAGTTCAATACTGCGACCGGACCTCGAGCTAGGTTCTCCTTCACACTTAGTTCTGGGAGAGGGCGACAATACAAACAACATTTTTCGCGATAATTATTTTAATAATTGAAACTGGCGTTTGGTTAGCAGCAGTCATTTTCTCTTACTGGAGGGTTGCCATCATTAGATAAGATTAGAAATGTGTCGCAAAATTTTTTTAAGCTGGCGATGCATTGGTTACTTATGAAGTATGTTTTGGGTGATGTATTTGGTGTAATTTGCCTCATTTTGTCTGATACTTTCCTTTTTTCTGTGGGGTTCCTGTGGGAGGTTAAATTTGCACCCGCTCCCTTCCTTGTGTCATTGATTTTAAATCGGAAATTAAGAAATCTGTAGATACGAAATCTCGTGCCTTTTCTTTCTTTTTTTTTTAAGAAATGCAGCGTGAAGTTTTTCAAGACATTCCCTCTACCGCTAGTAATGGTCTATATGAACAAATGTGTTATATTTAATGTCGCAAAAGTGACATAGTTAATTTTGATTAAAAAAGAGCTTGAGATAATGAAGAACTAAATAAAGTTCGTCTTGGATCTTCTGTAAGTAGTGTATAAAGCTCTCTTTATTCTAGTTGAATAAAACTGAAGAAATACCCAATAACTTATCGTGAGATTAAAATTTCCGGGATGCTAGGAACTGAACTAGGAATATTTTTTTGGGTAGGACTTGCACTCTTTACAAACTGCTCCCACATTCAACGACACCAATCTCAGAGGACAGCAGAACTTTGCCATGTGGGGTGACAACCGTTGGAAATCTCCAAAACTTACTAGACAGCGGTGTTATCTGGCGTAGATTACTTTGGATGGCGATTGATTATTGTGCTCTGTTAGACCTTCTTAGTGCTTTTGTTACAATAGCGATATCTCGAGTTTTTTGGTACTTATTTCTCAAAATCCTTCTTGCCGTTCATTTGGAATTCAATTTCGGCGTCCCATGAGTCCATTGTGCGTTCATGATTAAATGGTGCTGTAAGTGAAGCAATTTCACTCTCACAGACGCGTGAATGGGCATTTATTTTACAAGCGCACAACATCGAGGACCTTCCTTCACTGGAAATTCCGCACTGGAAAATATTGGCTCCTATTCATGTTTGCGTGATAAGAGAGCCAACTAAGCAAAGGCCGGTCGGTCGGTCGGTCGGTCGTAGGCAACTGCTGCTTAACCGTGTCTGCTGTTTCAGTAATGGTGTATGCATATCAGCTTGATAAAATGTCTCATGTGCTAACAAATTCACAATAAACTGGTCTGGTAATCTGTGTGTTTGAGTGAGGGTGGTTGCTGCATAAGTGTGTATATTCAAGAATAATGGTATCATGTGGTGAAAATTTATAACCATTTCTTTCTAACAAGTTTTGTTATTTACAGCGTTTGATAGAATGAATTACGTAAGAAGTTGTTTAACTTTTTCGTCTGTATGTTTATATGAGGATTCTGTATTGTCAATTTCTAGTTATCTTGGGAAACAGTATAGATATTTATGAACACATGGTAAACCAGTGTATTATGAACAGTTACCTGCATTTTGAAAGTAAAAGGTAGCCTTAGGCTCATTTTATAACTCTTGTATAATATTCAATGAGAACAAGCTCCAAAGATGTGTGATCAGTTTGATACTTTGATACCTGACTCACGTCAGCACCCTTGAAGAATTTGCTGCCTTTTTTTTTTTGGTAGTGTTTAACGCCCGCTTTTACCACTGCGGCACCGCAGGCGGTGACACTGATGATACATGGAATGAAGATGGAGCACCAATGGAATGAGATGGCGGGAGCTACCGGAGAACCCGGAGGAAACCCGAGCTAGCGCCGCTTCGTCCACCACAAATCCCACATGCGATTGCCTGGAATCGAACTCGGGCCACTTTGGTGAGAAGCGAATGGTCTAACCACTCGGCTACGGCGCGGCTGTGAATTTGCTGCCGGTTGTTACATGGTAATATATGACATCCTTTCCTCGGGGTATGCGTGAATGGATATGAAAATAGACATCAGTTACGTTAGTTCATGAATTTAATACATACTAATAAACGAATTTTTGAAGCGAGTTAACAACTGTTTGAGGACGAACAATTCAATTACTTCTTCATCTTAGCACGAAAAACTGTAACTTTTGAAGCTTTACATATGCTAAATTTAAAGTATCAATAAATTAGATAAACTGAAATAGATGTTTCCATAATAACCACGATAAGGGCAAGTTGTCGTGGGTCTCTGGAATACTAACGGGAGGATTCTCTTATTACTACCGCCAAATACATTATAACGCGAACGCGGTCTTAGATACAATAGAATGCCGATAAACGACCACAATAAAATACTTGTGTACTATTCTAAGACACGAAAGAAGAGGCAGAAATTTTAGAACTACATACTCTTTTATAGCCTCGCGTATTTCATGACTGCCCTATCATCATATGTTGCAAAATTTTAACTTGTTACTCAGTTCTGAAACAGTGGTTTTATCCTGTAACCTGCTAAATGCTAAGAATTTGCAGAATTACAGATTTGTAATTTCTGAACAGAGAGTGTTTATTACTCGACGCTTGAGCTAATGGTTTCTACGTTACGTTGACTACGCATCGACCGTAGAGTGCGTGGGATGTTGTGATTGGTATGTAAATAAAAGAGGTAGGAAGGTCACTGTCAATAAGGCACCGTGCACTTCACGCCACTACGCAGAGATCATTACTACTGAGAATTTCCCCCATGTCTGCTGATAACTAATTGCTTTTCGTCAACATATAACTTGCCTGGCTAATGAGTTCTTATCACCTAACAAAATTGTAAATTGTGTTTCCTATGTTATGCATTAATTTTAATGCATGGAATATATATTTATTATATTAATTATTTGTCAATGCCCCTGTCATTTATTTATAAAAGTATTAATTTTGTAAGCCAATAATTCCGATATCAACGTGTAAAACAGAGTATGGTGTACAGACAGTGGGGAGAAGAGCGCAAACAATCCTCTTAACAGCATAACCGGAGTGTGGCTACAGGCACTGCAATAAACACATGCTCAACTTTTCCATGTGCAGATACATTGCAGGATAGCAGGCAGTTTTTCTGTACCCCCTTGGACAAAAGAATGAGTTATGTCTGGAACGCATACATAGATACATACGTGCCTACATACATACCTACAGACAGTTATACACACAGACATGACAGACACACAGACAGTCAGACATATCTACTTGCTGAAAACTGCATGTTATTTGGTATTCGTGAAGTTGCTTGTTCATAAAGTAGCGTGGCGTTCCAGACATTACTCACTTGTTTTGTCCACGAGTGTACATAGTAACAGAGAAGATGTGCTCTAGTGGTGGAAATCACAACTTTGTGTCACGAGAAACTGAGAATACAGTCAATCAATACAGATATAACACAGTAATGTATAAATTTATTAAGATTGTTGTTAAGAAACGAGCATTCAAATAGTTCGTATTGTGACGCCGACCACGGAGCACAACAAAGGGTGGTTGGGGTCGGGCTGCCCCACCCCACGGTGCGTGTATCAAAGGCGCTTTAGGTCAGACACCGATTGTTATGAGCACGTAACAACAATCAGAGCGGCAGCATCAAAAGGGGTTTTCTAGATCATTCGAGAAGTGTCCGGCGGCCGTGTGTTTCTAGAAGTTCGACAAAGGATCGTGTTACCTCATCTTCGCTATATAAGAAGGCAAGACAGTGGAAGTGGGTCAATTCAACTTTTAGTTTGAGTATGTGTGTCAGCTGCGTGTGTTGTCGCGTCATTAAGGAAGATAGCAAAGCTATCAATAGCTTTACGAGTGTCGAGTGATTGTATCGTCAGAATAACTGTTTGAGAGACTAAGAAAGTGAATAAAGATAGTGAAAGTAGTGAGCCAAGGTTAAGAGAAGAAAACAGTTGTGAGTTATAATATCGCGAAAGACTAAAGTCAATGTCAACGTCAGTAGAAGAGAACTGTGTATTTTTGTAAATATTTTGGAAGGAAATAAAGTGCGGAAAAGTAACTGGACTGGACTTTTGTCGCTTTTATTATATTGGTATCAGAAGTGGGGTTTACCAAATTCTTTTAGTCACAGTATTCTGCCACTTCCTGATGCAAACATAGCACAACAAAGGAGCAGGTGCACAGCCTTACATAGCAAACAAAGTAAACTAAATGACCATTTCTACAATTGTAAATCGCAAACTACAGCTGCTTAATGCTAAAATTCTTTCGCTTATATCTCAACTGAGAAAGTTTGCAACTATCGGTTAGGAAGTCGTTGTACACATCCTCATCAGGAAGATGCTCCTTGCCTGACTTTCCCCGGGAGGAGGTCTGTAATGACTTCGAGACGCAGGAGTTCTAAACTTTTTAACATAACTTATAACTGAAAGAATCTCAACAAACTATCTGACTTGAAAACCTTTACTATAAAAATCTCCAACTAGGTTACCAAGTGTAATATTTGAGCTTCCCGACCTGGGAGCATTCCCCTTCAGCTCAAATTCTAAGCACAACCATCCCTTATACACTTTGGTGTGGAAGTTTATTTGACAATGTTTCAATGTTTCACCTTAAGACTAGCGCCTTTACTGATGCAAATAGTATTGGCTTAAAGTTTACTGAACTTGCTGCCCCCTACATCTGTAAACCTTGATACATTTGTTGAACTCTTGCATTGACAATTGTCGTTTTCCTGATACCTTCAAGGACAGCAAATTTATTTTCATTTATAAAAGGGTAACATACTTTATTATTTCTGCTATAGACCAAACTACACAATTCCAGTGATATCTAAGATATTTGAAGACCTGCTACTTTGAGCAGAATTGATTATTTGTGAATCAGAATTATTCATATCAGCGCATGCTGCCAGTGGAGCTGTTGTAAAATGTATTCAGAAGTGCTTTGTTGAATTAATAAATATACTGGACCGTTTTCATTTATTTTTATATCCGTAATCTCTAAGGCAGCATTGATAGTAAATCTTACATTGGTTATTCGTTTGCGGTCTGCTTGCGTTTTGAGCGTTTAGTCAGATACTGGACCTCGCCGGCCTGTTCTGGTACATACGAGCGGTTAGGCACTCCATTCTGCTACTTTCTTTTAAGAATCACAAAAGTCACAGAATGATTGAATTCTACACCTCTATACAGAGCGAATGCTACACTGCTTGGAAATGGAGGGATATTTTGCACCTTCACATGTTCTATTGATTTAGAGAGCGCCTCACCAGACCATGTATTGTTTTGCTATTCCTCCACTTCCCAATGAAGTGACAATATCGTTGGTAATTTCAACCTTGATAATAAGAAAGCCTTTGATAAGTGAATGTAACCTACCCATACTACGAAAGACTGCTAAGCATATCAAGTTCTACGCTTGGCTTTGTGATTTTCATTTTATCCTCAATCTTGCGTTTAAACAAAAACCCTGAATAGTTCTGACATAAATTTGGGAAGTTTTTGTTTTCTTGTCTTTTGGGTATCTACTAACAAAGTCTATTAGGCATTAAATAAACTATAGAGCCGTCTTTCTTTCACATGTACAACACCATAGTCTAAATATGTACTGGGTATTTTGAAAGAAGTCATGTCCTTTCAATAGAGTGCATCGTTATGTTCTTAACTTTCTAATGTCCTTATACCTACAGTTTGAAGGAAATTTTGAAAGGATTCAATTTTTAATCCAATATGCTGCATCAATTTTATCTATTATATTTCCTTGGGAAACCTATTCCATTTTCAGTTTAATAACTTCTTCCTTATAATCGTATGCTTATCCACAAATCGCTGTAATTTCCATTTCACTTCCCCGGATCAAAAGCAACATAAGCGTTGTAATTATTGCTTAAACTTCAGCGCATATTAATTAGAGCGTATTGACTTTATTTGATGAACAGTTTTAAGAATCTGTGTAAGCAAGAAAATAAGCAAACTCATATTGCAGCACACTCAAGATTTCAAGTATTGTGGAAATAAAAGCACTTTGCTCTAATATATCTCACCAAATATTTCAGATGAGCATCGCAAGTTCCAACTTCGTCCCCGTGCTGCTCGCATGCTGTCTCTTGTGGAGTTACCAATAGGAAGTTTGTCTTACCCAAACGACCAACAGGTTTGTTAATGTTTACCTTCATATCTGATAGGTTAACATCCCAGCAATTATCTTCGCTAGAAGCTGCTTTTGAAATAGAACTGTCTGCCTGTTTATTGCTTATGGTACAACTGACTTGGCTTCTTAGTTCCTTTTTAGATAAATTTAATTATAAGAGAAGTTAGTATTTTACTATAGGAGTAATCAGAAAGAGGAAGATTTGCCTTGAACAATGAAGGAAGAATTACAGTGAGGAATCAGCAAATCTGCAAGACATATATGTAAATGTTTCTGTAAAGGCGAAGTGACGGTTCCATCACATTTGGAAATTACGACATTGTTTCTGCTCTTTGCTGATCTAGGAAAACCAAATTAATTATGTGCCTATTTCTCGTGGCAAATCTGAAATTCAGCAGCTGAAATTATACTCAGCATCCAAAGCTAGATCAAATAACCTGTATATTTTCTACTGATCTAGGGGCAGTGTGTATAGTTTTGATCAGAATATTATATTTTCTCACAGTGTAAGCGGTGGAGTTGCTCTTTTCTTTTGCATTGTGTATTTAACTTCCTTAGAATTACACTGTCATTCAGAAGTGTTATATTGAATCTGGAATCTTATTAGTCGGGGTGGCGCTACTAGCGGTAACATGTGTGGTTCGCATTTGGAAGATCTTATCCCACTTAACCGCGCTCTCTGACTTGGGGTTTTTCATGGGTTTTCCCTTGTTACTTAGGCAAATGCTGGGGTGCTGTCCTCATATCACGGCTTTCCTGTCCATGTCCCGTTTCCGTTATTTCCCTTTCATCCATTTCAGGATGAGGTGACGATCTTTAAGCCTGCAAGATCGGGGACGGGTGGTGTCGGGGTCGGCGTCGGTTGCGTTCGTACATGAGGGACTCCTTCCCAGCTTGCGCATGTCGTTAATCCGATTCTGGTTTCCCTTCGGGTCCTTCCTCTCATCCCTCCCAGGCAGGGCTCATGGTAGAGTAGAAGCACTAATAGCCTTAAGAGCTTACATGTGGTGCTCTACCCTAGTTGAGGGGGCCCCTTCGTTTTACGCACCTTTACCTAGCACCCATAAGGCCAATTATGACGTGGAGATCTTCCCTTTCGGAAACTGTACGAATTGGTAGTACTCAGTGTATCTTGTGATTGCTACTCATGGGGGGATTGAGTGGGTCGTTGCGGGTAGCCGCAGTTGTGAATTGTTTTGCAATTTCTAAACTAACTACGCCAGCTGGCAAATTACCTGTGATTTTCATACATATTGTCATTAGACTGCGCAAGTAGTGTATCCACTTCCATATAATACAAAAACTTGGGGAAAGAGCACCTAAAACTTCGGATCCTTCGACTGTGAACTTCGGGCTATGAAATAGCCCTTGAGTACAAAAAGACTGTAAAAAGGGCTCTTCGAAGTTACACATGGCGAAACCTAACTAATCGTAGGACTTCAATGTACTAATCCCAATAGACTCACATTACTCTCCGATTACAATCAACATAAACAACGCTTCACTATACCAATTTTAATTCAACACAAACGCGCGGACATTTTTCTAACCTTTTTACAATCACGAGATCTCAAAGCGTGTGCTTCCTGTGAAGTTCCGTTATCGATTTTTGAGTGGAGTTTAGAGAACGCAGCAAAACTGCTTTCCTTACTGCTTACCTATAGTATGTAAAAGAAGTATTGTATTCTACCAAAAACAATTATACCAAGATTTCTTCCGGAAACCATGCTTTGAGACTACATGAAAAGAAAGGATGTGTGGCTAGCTGTCTTTGGTTAGTGAACAGCATAACTCAAAAACGAAAAATCGGATAAATACCAAACTTGGCATTCAACTTCAATATTTTCTAAAGATCCGACGCAAAAATTTTCAAGAATATCCCCCACCCCAATCTACCCTTACTTGGGTGATATTTCGAAAATTTTTATTTTATCAAAAATGGTTAACGGTTTTCATTAAAATACATTAAGTTTGAGATGTATTCTTGAAAACTTCAATGTATATCTTGAATTTTCTGCAAAAACCCTCTCAAATCATTCGTATGATTTGTACATAAATGACAAACGGTAGGGTATAAAGAAAACCTTCCTACACAAAAAATGTAGACCTCGTTAAAGAATACAATTAATATTGAGCATAATTTTTTGTGGAGTTTTCCGTTTCTGATATTCTTTGTTATTAGGTTGAATTTTTTAATAGTTATACTCTTCTGAAGAAGAAAATTGATACCGTTTTTACCTTCTATACTCGTACTTGCAGTAAGCAGAGGAAGTATGCCATTATACACAGTAATTCCATACCGATATTAGAGGGATTTAAAGGGATGTGACGTCATCGACATTTTCAAATGCTAATCTGTTCCTTTAAGTTTATTTATGAGTGATATTTATTTTATTATTTTGAATGCAACATGCCATTTTTTCCACACAAAAAGTTTGATAGTTAAGGAAACAGTTTAATTCTTACCCTGCATCAGACGATTTAAGGTTGCTTAATACATATACCCTCGGAGCTTGTATGGCCTCTGTGCAGTTTAAGGAGTGATTTTTCATCATTTTAAATGCATCATTAATACATCCTGAATTAAAAAAAACAGAAAACATTTTAGAAAATGGCCTACGTGTTATTCAAAAACAAGATATCTGTTAAACGCCAAATTTGGTGCTTAAGTTCAACGTTATCCAAGGATGCGATACGAGGATTTTATGAAATATTCCCCATTAACTCCATTTACGTGGATCACTTCATTAAACTTTTGATTTTCTCTAAAAAGTTCTAACCATTCTCATTAAATTGGCATAAACTAACAGTTACTTGACAAATGAAATGTTTATCTTAACCTTCCAGAAATAGCCTCTGAGGTCCTCGTCATTCTGGTTGACGATTTTGTATGGATGGTGGACCCTAAGGTCTTACTGATTAAAAATATGCATCGTGATAAAGCACACAATTTATCTTTATTTTTGTTATGGGTTTATCCACTTCTCAGATATTCCTTATTACTGGCGTGAATGCTTCAATATTTACACATATCTTAAATGGGTAGACGTTATTCTTTTTTTTTTCTCTCTCTTGGTGAAGCAAAAAGAATGGAATTTAAAAGCCATCACATAGCGACCAGCTCTTAAAAGATTTTACTGTCGCTTACGGTTACTGTATTTGCGTATTTCTAATGTTATGTATAAGGAATTGTGCAATGAAACCATTTCTACAAATGACTATCTCTATTAAGAGCCGCTCCCCATCGCCGCATTAGCTAAAGCGTCTAGTTTTGGTGCTTCGTGGCGCCGGAGATCACAGATTCGAGTCCCGCTGTGGCCTTGACTATTTGTGTGTTTGTAAATATGCGTGTACGTATTTGCATCCATCAGCAAAACAATAGCATTGTGGGTAAGCATGAAAAATGTACCTAAGAGGGCAAAAAACTTGAAGTGGATAGAAGAGTAAGCATTTGTATGAATAGACAAAGTCATGCGAGTGCAACGTATCAAAATTGCTTTGCTTATATCCGCTTATTTAAAGCTGCACATAGTTGAGGTGTTCAAACAAAATTCTATTTAGAATATACGGCCTTTTAGCCGTCCCTTGTGTCTTAAATTTTCTTCTATATTTTTGTGGCGTGAGATTATATAGTTTTATGTGGTTGCCAATTTCCTCTAACGGAATAACCTTCCCCAGTACGTTCGCTCCACTTTATTCGATTACCAGCGTCACAGAATATGCTTTCATTTCCCTTCCATGATTAATCCCTTGATAATCCTCTAAAACATTTGAAGTTCACTTAAGAGTCGGGCTGAATTCCATTTCACACCTATAAGAGCTTAAACCAGTATTAGATGTTGTATGTTAGAAGCAGCAAGCTACTTGTGTTGTGCAACTACTCGCGAACTAATACAACTTCAAATTCTGTATAAAAAGTCACCAAGAAAACTAACTTCTGGAGCTGTCTCCTGTACTTTGTCGCTTGACTAGTTGAGAATACTTACGTCTGAATGTTGGAAGTACCATCTAGTCACCCAACTATTCAACCTTTCTTATTCAAAAGTTTGAAAATTAATTTCTGAACTTAAATATGTTTCTCACATTACTTCTTGCTGGGAGAAGTTACTTTTGATGCAGACGGGGATATACTTTTCCCATTAACGTTGAGGTATGACAAGGTTCGGAGGGGTAAATTAGCACCTCGATCAATGGAAGAATCTTTCTTTACTTATGCTCTCCCGGGAGGGAGTGTTGAAGTGAGAGAGAAAGAGGATAGTCCGTAGTAGGAGGTGCCACAGCGGAGAGCAGGATTCTTACAGTTCACAGATTTAGGCCATCGGTGGTACAATGCACGAGCTTAACTTAGCACTTTTCCATTATCCTTGTCTAGCACGGGTTGTGGCTTTCTTTGCTTGAAATGGTCTTACAATACTTGCGGTGGTATGAGGCTAAGCAGCCATCAGTGGTGTTGCAACTCTTGCAAGTGAAGTATCAGTTGTCAATGTGACAATGTAGAAGGATCAACCTGATTGGCTCTGGCTAGCGCATGTGAAGTATCCCTAACATGGTTGGAAGTCCACATCAACCGCCACCCTCATTCTCACGTCGTCGTTCGACCAGAGCGGACGTGTTTTGCTTCTCACTGGTGGAAAGACGGAATTTTCAGCCATCCCCCACGGAGCAGGAGATCCCGCAAGAAGGTGGAGTGCGCATGCCGGTGGTGCACAAGCTTCGTACTTCGGGCTAATACATTAGCCAAAGTCAACGTAGGGTAGCTCTATAAGAAGTTTGGAAAGCAAACTTTAGAGCTTACCGAAGACTGCTTTCCTGGAGCGGCAACATCTGGCTCGAGATTGGACTTTGCATTGGAGTGCCTGATTGGTGCTTGTATCAAGCATCGGTATTGGTCTCCAATATACTGCGAGCAAGGTCCCGACTAACAAGCAGTAGCGGTTTGTCAACAAGGCTAGAGCCAACACCTTCGGGTGGATATAGGCGCATCCTTTGGGTGTTCGGTCCTCTGTTGGCAACGCTTCTTAGCAACCGCTGCTGAAGGTAAGTGGTCAGCCCGACAATATTATGTCTACAAAACCTAATCCCACTGTTAAAAACAGCAAAACCAGACTCGATAACGAGAACTCAGCAATGCCCAGCACATCTGGCGCAAACAATAACGTCTCCGCAAGCTCACCTCAGGAGACAGTCAACCGGCGACGCCGAAAGCCCATACAAGGCGGAAATGGCAACGCCAAACGTTTGGCACTAACCGGATATACGTCCAACCAAGGCGCTAAACGCGAATCAAATTCACGTTTAGACCAAACCTCAGAGGCAAACTCTGACAGCTCCCGCGAGGATTCAGATGCGGAATCCAATACAGACGAGACTGTCGTCCAGTCTGAAACGTCCAGGATGGACGAAGACGAGGCAAGCTCCTCTGACATCTCTACTGAGGTGGACGAGGCACAATTTCGAGAAGTGGTCAACCGTCGGAAGAAGCGAAAACAGAACCCATCAACTGTCTCGGCTGACGAACAAACTGGTGAACCAACTGAAAAACCAGACAAGCAGCATATTCCGCCTATCATTGTAGACGATTTCAGGGGTATGGTGGGCTTCTTAAAAGAAGTCATGCCAACACTTTCGGGGTCGTGCTCGGTGACGAGGAGGAAAAGCCGCTATGTCTTTCAGACGAACCATGTGAGGGACTATAACACCCTCCTATCTGTCCTTGACAAGAAAAATCTCCCTCACTTTACGTTTGGTCTCGACAAAACTCGAGACATCCGCCGTGTCATCAGAGGTCTTCCATTAGATACGCCCGTGGGCGATATCGAAGAAGAGCTCAGACGCAAAGGCATCACCCCTCGACTGGTAAGGCAACTTACCAAACGGGGCGAGAACGGGGAAGCCAAGAGACCAATTCCTCTTTTCCTGGTTGTGGTGGAGAGGGCGTGTGATCCGGAGATGAAAATCGACGGAGTCACGTCTCTCTGCTACCTCAGGGTGAAGGTGGAAGCCGTAAGGAGTTCTTTTGGGCCCCCACAATGCTACCGGTGTCTTGGCTTCAACCATTCGAGCCATTTCTGTCGCAGAAACCTTAGATGTCTTCGCTGTGGTGATGCGCACCACAAAGAATCCTGCCCTAGACAGATAACAGATGATCCCACCTGCGCAAACTGCAAGGGCAAACATGTGGCCTGCTATGGAGGTTGCCCTGCGAGGAAGAGAGTGATCGCCTCCAGGAGAGACCACAGAAACCTCAAGGTCCAACTCCCGTCAGAGGAGACCAAGTGAGACCTTCCACCTCAAATTACCAGGCCCCTCAACCCCAATTAGCCAACACCCCTAGAGTTTCACAAGCTCAAACGAACCAACGCACCTCGGGTAATCCATGGACTCGAGAACAACACCAGCAACCATCACACAATACACAACATCAGCCCCAAAATAAACCTCCCCCACAAACAATCCCAAGGCCGCAGAGGGAGAGAAAACCCCGGAAGCCCAAACGAGCACCCAGAGTGGTCGAAGCGAGGGATGTTTCCACCACCCGACAACATCAGGAGGAGGCTAGAGCCGAGGAGGCTAGAACCGAGGAGACACCAGCACCCCCTCCTTCCACAAACAACACCCCCTCATCCCCTACCTTTCAGCTCACTGACCTGCTCAAATGGGCGCAGCTAGTTTTGCAGACCCATGGGCAAAGGATTTGCGATCTCATCGTGAGATATAGTTCTGCGAGCGACTCAACAGCCAAGACGCTCATTGTAATGGAGGGGCTCGCCATCCTAACCTCCGTACTCCAAAACACCCAAAATGGCCAGACAAACTAGGCCAAGCACCTCATTTCGGTTCGCGTTTTGGAACGCGTGCGGATTGGCTGGCCAGGCGGGGGAGTTATCCCACTTTGCCCGCACTTATGCCCTAGACGCTATTCTAGTTAGCGAAACCCACCTACGCCCAAATGCTCGCTTCCGTTTACCGGGCTACGTTTGCCACAGAACTGATCGTCAAGGTCGTCCTGGAGGCGGAACGGCGGTGTTCGTAAGGCAAAACGTAGTCCATCGCCCAATCCAGCTCCCACCCCTTCAAACACTAGAGGCCACGGCTATCACTCTGAACCTTGACGGCACAGAGATACTGATAGTCTCAGTATATCACCCTCCACGAAGGCAGTTTGTCCCTAATGACTACCATTCCATCCTAGCCCTTTATCCCAACGTCATCCTAGCTGGGGACTTCAACGCCAAACACCAACGCTGGCACTATGGTCGAAGGGCGGATGCCCGAGGCAATTCCATCATCCGCCTCATCGACGCGGACCCCGAACTAAGGGTGGAGGGCCCGTGGCAACCCACACATCACCCGCATGATCTAGGACTACCCTCTGTCATAGACTTTGCGATCATAAAGCATTTCCCATTTATTCTCACACTGACATCAATAAATGCTCTCCAGTCAGACCACAACCCAGTACTGGCAGAAATCAATACCCGGATTGCCAGTCACGACAGCTCAAATTACACTCGGGAAACGGACTGGGAAGGTGTCCGTAACTGCCTTCGTACCTCCATCCCACCTATCCCCAGAATCAACGACATCCCAACTCTTGAAGCGGCAGTTTCTTCTTTCACATCCATCGTGACAAGAACTGCCCAAAACCTGACAATCCGAGCTCCAGCTCCCTTACACCCAGACGTCCTCCCACTTGACATAATCCTCCTTATCCGTCGGTCCTGGGCGGCACGAAGACTCTATCAATGGCATCGCACACCCCACAACAGAGCCCTATTACGGCGACTGCGCCGACTGGTCGGGGCTCGACTGCGTGAGCACCGAGTGCAAGCGTGGGAGAGCAAGATGGCCATCCTGGACACTGAAAGTGGGGACGTGTGGAAGATCACCAGATGCCTTCGAAACCGTCGTGGCCAATACAACTCGCCAATTCAGGGCACCCGAGGCCTGGCATACGAGCCTGAAGCCAAAGCCAACGTGTTCGCTGACTATCTAGAGCGGACCATGTGTCCCAGAGACGACTCCCAGGACTATAGATTCTCAGAACGTACCCGCCAAGAAGTGCGTCGATTCTTACGACGTCCGTCGGAGGATGCGGAACGACTACCGGTGATACGTCCCAGCGAAACCCATGGCGCATTAAAACGCCTCAAAATCAAAAAGGCGGCGGGACCAGACGGACTAACTCCCCTCATGCTTCGTCACCTTCCCTTCAACGCCGTGCTCTTCCTAACTAGAGTATTCAATATGTGCCTTACCCTGGGTCACTTTCCACGCGAGTGGAGAGAGGCTCGGGTGATATGCATTTTGAAACCTGGGAAAGACCCGGTGCATCCCTCCAACTACAGATCCATAAGCCTTTTGTCCATCCTCTCAAAAGTTCTAGAGAGGATGATCCTAACCCGATTATCCCCTTTACTGGGAAACATGCAAGCCATCCCAGAACATCAGTTCGGCTTTCGACCTGGGCACTCTACACCTCAGCAACTGCTGCGTGTGGTGGAGGCTGCTGCCCTGGGTTTTCAGGAACGAGCATTCACCGCTGCGGTATCTCTGGATGTGGAAAAGGCCTTCTCAACCACCTGGCACACAGGGCTACTTCATAAGCTGATTCACCTGGGGCTACCCACACAACTCATACACATCCTACACAGTTTCCTCCGACACCGGACCCTCATAGTCACAGTTGCTGGACGAACCTCCACAATTAGGCCAATAAGAGGCGGAGTCCCCGAGGGCTCTGTTTTGTCCCCTACTCTCTTCAGTGTCTATATGGCAGACTTCCCAACAGAACCACAGGTCAGTCTAGCGCAATATGCAGATGACGTATTACTATACTGCACCAACAGAAACATCCACAGAGCCTTCAACCCTATTCAAAGACACCTCCGCCTAGTCCAAGACTGGTGCCGACGATGGAGAATGTCTGTTAATCCAGACAAGAGCCATGCCATTCTGTTCACGAGACGTCCCACACCTGCAGACTGCCCCACCTTCCAACTTCGGGGTCAAAGGATCCAGTGGAGAGACACCATCACCTATTTGGGAGTTAAATTAGACAAAAGTCTAACATTCCGAGGTCATATTAGAGACCTATCAGTGCGGTCGCAGGGGGCTATTGCCTCACTGTACCCTATGCTGAAATCTGAAATGCCAGTCCGCCTGAAACTACACCTATTCAGAGCCCTGATTATCCCCCTCATGCTTTACGCCTGTGAAGTGTGGGGCATGGCAGCGGGTAGTTGGCTTCTGTGGCTCCAGAGGGCGCAGAACAGAGGACTTCGGTCCATCTACTCTGTCCCTTTATCCTTCCCCGTGAGACTACTTCACGAAGCCTCATCTCTTCCATACGTGGAGGATGAAATTAGGCGCCGGGCAGCAAAATTGTACGCCAAATTACCCAACCACCAAAGCGTCCTGGTTAGATCTCTAGGTGATTATGACCCCACAACACGCCGCTTCAGGTCGTACAGGGTTCCCCGCATGGCTTGCGGGTATATCCCATAACAAAGTAGTTCACCCATCAGCAGCAAAAGCTAAACTACAAAATAATCCCAATAAAGAGCTATTCAGTTCAAAAATTCAACCCACCATCAAAATTCAAAATTTAAAAGATCGAAAGATCTTAAAACTTGTTTAAACACTCTTTATCTCCACAGAATGCAAACATTGCTGAGTTCTGTGAGTCATCAGCTAAGGGGCAAAATAGCCTCCTTATTATATAAGCCATAACCTAAATTTAAAAACAACACCCTTAACCACCCTTTACCAAAAATTCTACCTGCGGTTAAACCCTATTAAGGGTAGGTACGCAGAAAAATATCGTCGGGCTGAACCACAGCCTGCCAGTATGTCGTCGTCGTCGCCGCCACCCTCCTAATTGTAAGTAACAGACAAGCTCACATCCATCTCCAACTAATAAATGAATCCAGGCACGCTTGATAGAATGAGATGTCCCTCAAACGTAATAAAATAAACACGGGGAGCGTTGAAACAATCGATAAGAGTACTACTCTTCGTTTATTTTGTTAATAGTAAGAATAATACAGAATAATTACAATTTATAATTCTTAACAATCAATTGGCGAATTGGCAGCGTTGAGCTCCGACAGACTTTCAAAATTCGGTGTAGAAAGTTTGAACACCAAACCCTTGGCGCTAATATTGAAATGCACGCTATGTCAATATGGCGTGCTCTTGTGTTGGTAGTTGTGCTTATATCAGTAGTTCCCGAACATGTTAACTAACTATAGGCTACAATTTAGCGCGCTTGCCTCTGGCGCGGAGGACCCGGGTTCGATCCCCGGTACCAGCATGAGGATTTTATCCCCTCTGGGAGGTCTGGCACGGGGTGCACTTAGCCTCGTTAGGTCCCGGGGGGACCAATTGAGGAGCTACTTGATGGAGAAGTAGCGGCCCCAGGTCTAGAAGACCGCATAACTGGCCGGGAGGGCTCGGGGCGCTGACCACGTCCCACCCTCCAGTACTGCACCTCACCAATGACGCCTGTAGTGGGCAGAGGTGGGGTACGCAGCGGCTGGGCGGTAGGCCTTGGCCCCTCGTGGACTGTCGCGCCGGGTTTTAACTATATAGGCTAAAATTGCAGTTGTACTGCAGCACCCATGAGACGGCGCGAAAAGTTACAAGGTTATACGGAATAAAAATACCAGTTTATTACCAGAAATAGATTCCATTAATGTTTATATTGTTATATATCTCACAGGCTATATAAATAATGATGTTTCCGTTAAGAAAAAAAAAAGAAGAAGAAAAAACACGTTAAATGGGATTCCATCTAGATTAAGAACACCACTGTTGATTTGCAGTAACATGCTCTAGCGAGTTCAGCTATACCAAACACGGGAATCAGGCGTTGCTGTTTAAGCTAACGTTTGTAAGCAAAGCACCCAACACTGCAATCGTTTTTATATCAAGTGAAAAACTTAATGGAAACACAATGATAATATATTTTCTACAGGTATACTGAAGTTGAATATGCAATGTTTGTCCGTTAATGTAGAAGGATTGCTGAAATATTGTTTTCAAAACTGCTAGGTGAGCCAATGGCTGCCATGTCTTTGAACAGCAAGGGAAGCACATGACTGATTTCATTCTCATATCATTCACACAAGAACCTCAGAATTAGGTGACCCTTCGTGCCGCTCTCACTGAAGTTGGACATTTACTTATTTCGGTAGCGTGATTAAATATAGATACATTTTCAGAGTTTATATAAAAAGCAGAAAGGGGGAAGGGACGAGCTGCAACCGGGAAAACTCAATGAGCAAATTATAGGGAACCTGCTTTCTCATGTTTTTCCTAGGTCCGGCCACCCTCTCACCTTACCTCTACCTCTAGAAGGACGCCCCGTCAGGGGCACAAATAAAAGGGTAAAGGAGACACCTCACTCACTTCGACTGTTGTGGCAACCACCCCCCAGGAGGCAGGGATGAAATTGCCACACAGGGACGCAGCTAAACAGGCCACAGAGACGCGCGGAAGTCCCTAACAAGTACTGAGATCTCTTCACCCTAGCGCCAGGCCCCGCCAAGCAGCCACCACACCGCGGTTCCGGTGTCGCACTGAGGGCCCCCCCCCCCCCAACAGAGGACAAGGCCGGCCAAACGCCACCTAGCGCCGAGATCTGCGCCATTTGCCCAGTACTTCGAACACTACACGCCTGAAAGATGATAATGAAATGAATGAAGGGAAATGAGAGTGGTATTAAATAATGCACCTCAGCATTCGCCTAAGTGACATGGGGAAACCCATATCCGAGTGCGTAGCCACGGGGATCGAACCCGCGACCTCCCGAATGTGGGCCGCAGACGTTACTACCTCAGCCGTCCTGCTCGGAGCCGTCCTGCAAAAGAGCTTTAATAGGCTGAGGTGCTGAGGTCTCTCCTTCGAACCTTTACATACTTCAGTTTATTTTACTTGAGCCTACTGTGGCCACACCCAAAGAGCAGAATTACAATGATACGAACCCAGCTAACCTCCAGTATCTAAATAAGCGATGTCCAACGATTGCGAAAGAGGGGAGGTTGGATTTATCTCCTTCCACCATACCCGGACTCTGTCATTCTTTAACAAAAAACGTGTATTGTGTTACAGTGGCGGTTTTGTTATATACACTTTGCGCTTGATTTATGAAAGCACTTTCAAATCTTATGCGATAAACATCTGTTCATTAGTTGGTAGGTTTGCTACTGCTTACGTTTAAGAAGTCTATTAATATTTTGCGACAAATTTGAAGTACACAGCCTTAGAAGATACACAAGTGATCGTCGCGTAACATATTGCGATACGGACTTTTAGTATAGTTCAATTTGGAGAAACTGTTCGCATATACCAGGTGGCCCACCAGAGCCGGCCCCAGCGTAATTAGATAACCCTTCATGCGTTAAAAGGGTTAAAGGTGGGACGTGAGGTGAGAGGCAATTGAACGAGCGTGTGCACTTCGTGATAATAGACAGTAACATTATAAACAACCGAGAAAGTCTCATTCTACTTACAGGATCTTTATTTTCCAGGGAATAAACTCACTCTTGTATATGCTACTATTGTCATGAAGTTCATGACTGAAGAGAGGCCAGTGGCGTTGCTGCTTCCTAGTGCCTCTTACTAGGAACTGCGTATGTATCTAGATTTGTTTCTAACTAATGAGCTTTGCTTTTGCACACATACATATCTATTGTGTCCCTTATAGATGCATTGGACATTTTGGTAGCATAGAATGCACACAGGAACACGCCTAGGTCTGCCTGCTACAGCTCGCGTATTCATTCTAGAGCAGTGACCTTGATCCGGAAACCAATTAGCGAGCCTGGATATTACCCTCTAACTCCTGTAGTCAGCGAACTTACGCTTCACGTTACTTGATGCTATACGCAGGTGAATTGTCTGCTCCTGAGTACAGCTCACTGCAAAGTATTGTCGTATGGATGTTAGTGTGCATATGTTGAATTAATTTTGTGATAATGTCTGCTTTAATTCCAAAGTTAAAAGGAACGCCATTCATATTCAGATTTGTAAGGTGGTTGCTAACGATTGTGAGTACATGAAGAAAGAGGCCAAGCATAAATACAGGATAGAAGGGAAGTCATTACATTAATTTAAACCAGTGATAGATCTCAGTATTTGGAACACATTTTGTATCTTACGTTTTTGTCTCTGCCATTTCCCACGGAGATATTTTAGTTTTATTGAAAACAAGCTGGCAATACTGAAGGTTTCACTTTCACTAGGGCAGTACATAAACAAACACGCGTCACGGAGCTGCGCGGCTCGTGAGTGTAAACATAAAGACATACCATGCCGTGTCTGCTACGTCGTAATGAATTCTCCAGTAACGCATAGTGTAACCTAAACTCACAATCGTTTCGTAGCTGATACTGCTATAATTTAATAAACCAAACCATTTCTCTGACTTAAAGACACAAAGGCACATTTCTAGGTTCTTACAAAGTGTACCAAATGATATTTTTAAGGTGACAGCAAAAGAATAAGCAATGGACCAAATGGTTCACCCACTTCACAGGTATTCTTCAAAATGTCCACCATTTGCGCACCCACAAGCCTCATATCTTTTTAACCAATTACGTCGCACTCTGACAAAAACGCCCCCATTGTTGCGTATTTCTTCTGTAGCCAGATAAATGCATTCTCTCGAAGATTCGAGGGCAGTAGTTGCTGTTTTGTAGACTCTACTTTTCACGTCTCCCCAGAAGAGAAAATCCAAAGGAGCCATACCGGGTGGAAGGAAAGTCATTGCATTAATCTAAACCAGTGGTAGATCTCGGTATTTGGAGCACATTTGGTATCTTATGTTTTTGTCTTTGACTATTTTATGCGGAGATCGTTTTGTCGAAAACCAGCTAGCAACACTACCCACTGTGTGTGCGTCACTTTCACTGGTTCCGTACATAAACGCACACTACTGCTACCACGCCTCACCTTCTATGTTTACTGTGCGAACGTAGGCCAATCACAACCGGTAACTGCCCAAACATCCAGAGGAAAGTGAAAGTGGTGAACCTATTTATATTCGGAAACCAGGTCAAGTCCCTGACCAACCTCAAAGCAACGAATTACCCCACGTAGGAAAGAGTATTCCTTGACGTCTTTTGAGTGATTAGTTATTTCGAAACTCTGTGTGATGCCCCATAATTACTACCGAAGCTATGTCAAAAATAAGTTACTCTACGCATCTTACAAGTAACAAACTGTTATCTTCGTACATTCTTGTGGAATTACGCATCCAATTTGGAACAAAAAACATTTATTTTTTTCGAAATCGGCTGATCAAAGAACAAAACACCATAAGACTTTTTTGTTTGTAATACTTCTATGAAGCACGTATTAGAAGGAAATGTAAGGACTTCCCTTCCACTGTGCATAGCTACTCTATGGTGCTTTTAAAATAAGACACTTTTAAAAAAGAATTTCACAAATTGCAAGAAAGGTTTGCTGCAGCCCCAAGTGTCTCACACAGTTGTATTCGTATAACTGTACACGAAGAATAAAAACATGAGGAAAGAGCATCATTTGGGGCTCCTAGGAAAAGTTATACAACGTCTCGACAAGAGAACAGGAAGTGGCGAAATATAGGACAAAGAATTGAAAGAATTATAATGGTAGATAATGGAGCCCCGGATTCCTAGTTCTGATCTATTTTATTCTTGCCTCTTACTCTCTGAATTTCAGTTCATTTAAATGTTCTACCTAGCAAAGAGGTAGAGGTACTTCTATTTCATAGAGCCTAAATGAAACTAATTTTTGGTTAGGACTTAATAAGATGTATTTTTCCATAAAACCTAAAAATAGCTAACTGGGTTATTTAAGTATATACAGTACACGTATTTATGTAAAATATTTTCAACGGAGACCATTCGAATGAGGAAAATGTTAAATAATTATGCTCTTATGAAATCTTTTGTTGTTGTAATAATAATAATAATAATAATAATAATAATAATAATAATAATAATAATAATAATAATAATAATAATAATAATAATAATAATAATAATAATAATAATAATAATAATAATAATAATAATAATAATAATAATAATAATAATGAACAATAAACTAACAAGAGTAAATTATAACAAAAGAAATAAGAATGTGATACTAATAACATTAATAATAACAATAATTAATAATACGTAATAAACAAATGCAGCAATAACATTAATAAGAAACGAAGAAATGCCAATGAAACATTACGTGCCGTCATGCTTGCTCTTTACAATCTCTAATTCAAATGTTAGACAATAGCAGCATATACAGGAGTGAGTTTATTCCCTGGAAAATAAAGATCCTGTAAGTAGAATGAGACTTTCTCGGTTGTTCATACTGTTATTGTCTATTATCAGTAAGTACACACGCTGGTTCAATTGCCTCTAGCCTCACGTCCCGCTAAGAAGCAGCAACGCCACTGGCCTCTCTTCAGCCGTGAACTTCTGCAACCCTTTTAACGCACGAAGGGTTATCTACTTTCGCTGGGGCCGGCTCTGATGGGCCACCTGGTATATGTAGAGCTATACTCATTCTTATACATACTATTCTTGCAAATTATTATTTCTGTATCTACTTTATTTTAATCGACATAAGCATTTTCGGAAATTATCTTATTCCCAATTTTCTTGTAGATGGGCTACAGTTGGCTCTAAGTGATAGGAAATGTTTTAAACTGGTTGCTATGCGGTGCCTTTGAAATTCCGTTTTCTTTGCAAGGCCAAGAAATAAAAAACGAACAACATACTCCTGTTTGAAAAAAGTATAAGTATTGGCAAATTCACAGAAATAATAAAGAATATTTCGAAAATGGTTCACTCAAAAAAAAAAAAAAAAAAAAAAAAAAAAAAAAAAAACGGTATTTCACATAGATGTTGTTTTAATTAGATCCATTCTTTTTATTTAGTAAGACTTTGTCTGGCTCTTACTGTTTACCATTTATGCAAAAGTCATACAGAATGAAGAGGTCTTCTGAGGACATTCTCAGAGAATTCAACTTATGACTTATAAACTGCCATGGAATTGCTTATTTGTGTGCGTCAGTGGATATTGACTCTCTGGTTGTGTTGTACACGTCACAAGCAAGAGGTAATTCACTCTCCGACTGAAGGAGTGGAGTGGGAATAGCCGCTAATTACGTAAGCTCTCCAGAGAGACAAGATTGGACATTGCGGATCTAAATCTTGTCATTGGTGTTTTACGCTACAGGCAGCTGAATAACAAATCTAAGGGTTTGTACCAAAAGTTTCGCGTGTATGTGTGTGTGCGTGTGCGTGCGTGAGAGAGGAACAAATAGGTGCGATATGTCTAAGTTTTACAACAAATTGGAAATGAAGCTGTTCTTTGGGCATCATAGAAACAGGTTTGTAAACTTAGCAATTTCAGTTTTCCATAGGTGTAACAGTTAGTCAATCTACCTATATTATATAATTATGTTATTTGTATATACTGTTGACATTCAGTTTAAATTAGGTAACGCAAAAGGTTGGAAGGTCGTGTGCACCCTCTTACATTACAAAACGAATGCACAATGCATGTTTTTCACCGCTCGTATTACCGTATACCAGCGATGTCCAATCGTATACTTCTGGAGACGCTTTGTTAATTAACAACTATTCCCCAACCCCCTCCCTCAGTCGTACGGTGAATCAGCTCTTGCCTGTAGCGTGTAGATCTCACAACAAGGCAGTCAGTATTGAGTGCCGAACACAAACAGGTGATTCCAGACATATTATGTACATGTTACGATTGTGAAAAAAACACTTACGCTCTTAAACTTTCATACCCTGGTGAGGGAATGGGATTACTATAATTAAAGCAAAAGTTCTTGTTTCATAGCAGTTAACAAAACATTTTATTCTGTTCATCCAGATATTTAACTTCTATAAATAGTTTAACTGAATTTCTGACAGATACATATGTAAGATATCTACTGTTTTTGACTGCTCATGAACCTGGTTCCCAGTCCTTGTCCTTATTGGGTTCACAATTACTGCCCTTAAAATTTAGGGAGTACCCCAAGGCTCAGCACTGGGTCCGTTACTTTTTGTTATTTTTGTTGATGATATATAAGTGTAAATATTAATAGCCATTTAAGATTGTTTGCAGACGATTGCGTTATCTACAACAAAATTTGGAATGGTGTACATAAATTCGTACTTCAGCGTGATTTAAATGAAATAAATAATTGAACTGCTTCAAATGTCATGAGAATTAACGCTATGAAAAGTAAGCTCATTGCATTTAGCAGATTTACTCGTAGAAGGGAAATTCTTTATAACTGCCATGGAGAACAAGTTCTGCAGATGAAAGCCAAATATTTGGGAGTGTACTTGGCTGGATGGGACGATGAGGTAAATTCTGCATCTAGGAAAGTGTGAAAAACATTACATTTCTTAATGAGGATACTGAAAAGGGGGAGCACAAAGTTCAGGAAAATTGCCTACAGGTTGCGGCTGATTACGAAATATAGAGCAGTATGAGCACCCATATATAATAAGTCAGATTGATCTGTTAGAAAACATAGACAAAGGCTATAGAGTTCATAAAAACAAATAATTTTAGGCCTACAAAAGGGGAAGAGACTAAATGGGAGCCTCTAAAAGTTCGGCATACGAGGCACAGATTATGCGCATTATTTAAAGTTTATGATGGTTCAAGTGCATGCATGGGCAGCAGTGAAACATTGGAGAACCCCACATATTACAGGGAAAATTATTTATTTAAAGTTAAGGGTAGAAGGTACAGAAACGACGTAGAAAGTTTCTCCTTTGTTAATAAAACCATTGAGAAATGGAATGAATTGCCTGTAGCAGTCTTTTGGGTATGTTCTCTGTCCATGATGAAATTGAGGAAAAATTTAAATTGGGGTAAATGTTGCATAATTTATTATAGAGATTACTTAAGGGTATGTTTGACATTTTATAAAATAATTGTGAATACTAGCGGTAAATTTATTGGTTATACAAAGAGAACAGGTAATTAATGAATGTAAATTAGTGAAGTAATTAATGATTTTAAAAACTAGCTCTTATATTGCAAAACCATTAGTTGGTAGCTAGAATAATTTGATTCGTAGCTGGAACTGTTTTATTCTAATTTTTTTTATTGTTCATCGTATTGCATTGTAAATGCAATTATTTTTTTGTAATGTTAATTATTGTACATTTAACCCGGGCACCGGGTATTACGCATTTGCAGTGAATAAATACATACATGCGTATACTGGGTGTCCCAAAAAGACACCGACAACTCTCAGTATATTATGCTGGATGGCAAATTGATCATTTTTCAAATAGGAATCCCTGTCCGGAAATGCACGGTTTTTGTGACACGTACCAGTATTCCGGTGTGGAAATTGCCGACATGTGCTCCAGCACATCCTGATGTAAATATGCGGAATCACCTCAACGTCGCATATCCAAATCGACGGATTGGTAGAGGTGGACCAGTTCCATGGCCAGCACGGTCGACAGATGTGACACCTCTCGACTATTTTCTATGGAGTTGAATGAAGAGTATGGCGTATAGCACTCCTGTAATGTCAGCGGAGCACCTTATGGCTCCAGGCACGCATGGTTGGCTCATCTGTATGAGGCTCACCACAGCCGATATAGGCTCACAGTTCGAAGCCCGTTTGTAGTGTAGACAGCTCGATGTCGGATTTATTAACGAAATGTGAACGTATACACATCTCACTTCGATGCGCTACAGCGTCCAAACCGTTTATTTCCAGACAGGGGTTTCTATTTGGAAACCGGTCAGTTTGACGTCCTGTACAACATATCTAGTAAGCGTTGTCGGTGTTTTTTGAGACATCCTGTATATTTGGTACACAAGAGCTGGTTGCTTTTTTATATATCATTGCTGCACTCTATGTTTGCCTCCATAGTCAGTACTCCAATTTTTTTCTTCTTTTCTTCTCTTCTCCTCCCCTGCTATTACCCATATTTCAAACCAACCTACTTTTATCACTTTTGTTTACATCCTTTTCTGACTTCTAGTTTTTAACTTTTTAACTTCTACTTTCTGTTCCTAAACTTATTTTCAGTTGTATGAATATTTGTATAGAAAAGGAAAACCAAGGGCTCTTTAGGAACGAAGGAGACCGTAGAGAAAAATCTGATGTGTTAGACTCACATGACTTTCTCTATTCACTCTTGTACAAATTATTCTTACAAGTACTTATTGTTCTATCTATTTTAGGTTAATCGAGATACATTTTTGGAAATAGTTTTACTGCATATTTCCTTATAGGTACAACGGGAATAGGGAAATACCGTGGACTTGAGCGGTAGTCACATCTTTTCAAAGCTAGTTGCCATGAAATAGCTTTGAAATTCCGTTATTTTGCATGATCAGGAGTTAAAAACTATTTCCAATTTAAGAAAAGTATAAATACTGGAAAGTTAAAACCAATAATAAGAAATGTATCAGAAATGGTTAGCTCCACAAAAACGATTGTATGCTTACACAAGATTTTGTCTACCTTTTAGAGATTAGAAGTTAGGCAAAATTCATTCGAAATGAAAGGAATTACAGAGGCTATTCCCAGAAATTTGAAGGTGTACATTTCATTTATCATAAAAATGCTTTGAACGAATGGTAATTTAATCAAAATCTCTGGAGCCAATTTTTGAGAAACTAAAAATTTTCGAAAATATTCTCATGTAAAGGGTAGTTTCGCATCGCATTCTTGTAGGATACTTGGTATTTAACCGAACTTTCGCTTTTAGTTATGTTGCGCACAGACAGATGCGCTTGCACCACAGACAGCTTTTTCTAAAAATGCTTATTTTTGGATTCAGGCATCCTGTGTATTTACAGAAATTTTGGTGGAATAAAATACCTTCCTTACTGTTAGTACGTATTAGAGAAAATAAGTTATACTAAATTTAAGTGTAAAGATTGCAAAATAGAGTTTACCATTAGGCATATAAAAGCAATAAGTTGATAAATATAATTTGGATAAAATCACTACCACTGGGATCATGATTGGTGGTCGAGGAAGAAACATTTTCACAAAGTGGTGCACAAAATAGGTAATACTGTTCAAGTGTGTGTGTGCGTGCGTGCGTGCGTGTGTGTGTCTGTGTGTGTGTGTGTGCGTGTGTGTGTGTGTGTGTGTGTGTGTGTGTGTGTGTGTGTGTGTGTGTGTGTGTGTAAAGAGAACCCTAAGATAAACACAAGCAGTAAACGAGTGAACATCATGCCCATTAGCAATTGCTCCAAAGCAAAGCCACCGATATGACTTGGATGTTAATGGGGGTGGGGCTGTAATACAGAATAGAAAGAAGCATTCAGGAACAAATATCTAGTATAATAAAATATTTTGTAGCAATTTTAAGGGACCATTTATGTGGTACTAAGTTGGTAAAATACATGTTGAATTGTTAATGCTTTATTTTTTTATGAACTAACACTATTCTAAATACTATATTTTAAAATTAATTCTGTAAAGATAAATAGTGTATTATCTATTCTTTATGTATTATGCTAAACTAATATAGTATTCGTGTTATTATTGTAAGCTTCTTTCGAGGTCAGAAAATTTAAGTATAATAACATTTTTATCTAATATTTTAAAGGTTTAATGGTCATTTTGAAAACATGTTTATAATAAACATTGACTATCAATAAGTCATATTAGAAGAACCCCTAAATCACGGGGTTCGATCTCCAACGCTGCCCGGGTTCGATCTCAGGCAACCGCATATGGGATTTGTGGTGGACGAAGCGGCACAGGGGCGGGTTTCCTCCGGGTTCTCCGGCTTCTCCCACCATCTCCCTCCACCGGTTCTCCATCTTCATTCCATGTATCACCAGTGTCACCGTCTGCGGTGCTGTATGTAGTAAAAGCGGGCGTTAAACTCTACAAAAAATGGTGCTCACTGAGCGCAGCCTGCTCAAGGCTTTGTACTGATAACTATGTTTAGCAAGATAAAAAAAATATCTTGAGTCACCCAAACCTGTTTTAAATGCATGAAAATTTTAAAAAGGAAATGCATGTCATAACCTCCAAATTATGCAGACGTTTCACCACTTGGTTGTTTATGTGCGCAGGTTACATATCCGTAACACATCTGTGCAAATTATATTCATGTATGTAGGCATGCTGAAACGTGTATGCAGTTTATCGCCCCATTCTCAGCCACACACAAGTAGGCCTCTGCTGTGCTCTAAATACCACCCGCTGACGGTTTCCACAACCTGCTAACGTTGTGCACGTCCGTCGGAACGTTGTCTTATTTCATAGTCGCCACCAGGGGTTAATTTGGATTCTTGTCCATCATAAGCATATCCGGGATGTCTGTCTTCTAATGTCCTAAGCTTAGGATAATGTGAATGATTTCCTATTTTAGTGTTTACACACTTAAGTCCCCATATTTATAAGTGTTTTATGTTACACTGCGCATCATACCGAGCACGTTGTGTTTGTTCCACTGTGCAAGCATAGAACGTCAGTAGGAGTAATGTAAAGATACAGCAAAACTGGCAAACGTTCACGTTTATTTAAACAGGACAAATAAGTTGAGCGTGCGGTGTCAAAACGAGCGGCGAACATAAACACAAGTTCCAGGCGTTCCTTCCACTACTGATGTGGACATCTAGCGGCGCGTCGAAATCTCCTCGGGGAAGGTTTCGCTGGGTCTGATGCGTTGCCATTCCAGCTGCTCGGTGACAACCTCCCAATAACTTGGGCCCTGATTGCTATGTCAGAATACATATGCTTTTGTACTTCATGATAAATTATTCAAAAAAAAGCGTCAGTGAATGAATGTATTTGAGAACTACAAGGTGCATTAGTTACAAGGGAACGTAATTAATTATGCAGACATACAGCAAAATAGAGAAACTTGGCCAGCATCGACCTAGAAACTCGTGACAGAATTCCTGATGGTATTTTGATAATATATCCACACACTTAACGTATAAATAGTGTATATGTTCTTACTCAAGCATAATTTAAAATACGCTTAAAATATGCTTTTAGAATTCAACACGTCAAGGTGCTTTGGCTATATGATACTTGTTATGTGGATTGTAAAAGTATTTTGATAATGACAAGTCCAATTATGCTTTCTGTCGTTGTATTTCGCTTAACATTTAGTGACAAAAACACAGTCCTCTTCTTCTTTTTTTTTTTTTTTTTTTTTTTTGTCGTTAACACGATCTACATTTCGTCATTAACTTGCAATTCACAGCTGTTCTGTCCTCTCGTAACCTTGACACGTGCTTCACTGTCTTTCAGTTCTGTTCTCTCTGTCTCACAGACTGTTTCCGATGATACATTCATAGCCACTCAAGCAGTTTCAACTAAAAACTACTCCACACAACAAACAACTCCGATGTGACGGTTAAATATCTATAGATAACTGTCTCTGACAATATTCTCAACACCGAGTGTACACAGAGAGAGAGAGAGAGAGCGAGAGAGAGAGGCAGAGGCACACACTTACAGCTAACTGCTAACAGCTCGCTCGTGCAGCATTTAATGGCTGACACTATCTGGGCTCTCTCGCTTTATATGCCAGGCGAATTCTCTGAAAGATACATATTTTCTCGAGAATTCTTATAAATAAGTCCAGCTTGCGAACAGCTTCTTCAATTGTCTGGAATCTCTTTGTTCTGCCGCACAATTGTCGTCGGGCCGTGTATTTACAAGTAGTGGTATGAGGTAGCTTCACCTTGAGCGTCTCTTTAACGGCGGTGCCAGCCACAGTATGTTCATTGATGTACAAAAATGAAAGTAATATTACTATGTACTAGTGGGACTTACATCACAAGGAGAGGATTTGCCATAAAATCTGATGGATCATTGCGCGATTGCACGGGTAGAAGGTAAGCACAATTAAATCGGCATGCGAGTTTAGAAAGGTAGTCGTGAAACGAGGGGCAGTCAGCTAGTGTAACATACAACTGATACAGGTATGTTAATTTATCATTGATACTGGAAATTGCGTGAATGTATCACATCAGAGCTTTTTTTTTTTTTTTTTTTTTTGTCTTATTGTTAGCTCAGTGATCCCTAGATTTAATAGAACATTTATTTACGCTGAGTCATTATGGATCACATTTTGATCCGCATAAGTCCACCATTCATTGAAGACGTCCCACGCTCACCAATGTGACGTTTGGCTACGTCATACCAGTCGTCGGCTTTGATTGGTGCTTCTTTTACTGCATCGAGGACACATCCTCCTCCAAGGCACGTTGGTGAAGCAAAGTGAGTTGTCAGTTATCACAAGGCTTCGAACATACATTTAGAATAGGCGCACTTCTAGTATACCGACCGGTACGTTGTTTACAAGCGAGCGCTTAGGGTGAACGGCAGGTAGTGCTTGGGAGTGGGAGGTAGCTGTGAAGCCCTGTGCGCACGTAACCATCTTCCAACCAAAGTGCAACGAAACAGCAACCACGTCCGAAGCCTAGTTATCACGAGAGCGATGGGTGTAATCGGAACATGGTAGCTGTTGCGTCATTATTCAATTTCTTCGCTGTATTGGTGAGTTTTTGTCAAGTTTGAGTGTGCTAGCAGTAATTGATTTTAGTGAGATTTTAACTTTAAAAAGGGGTTAGATTTGCAACGAAAATTGTACAAAGTCACTCAGAGATAGGAGAAAGCTTCTGTTTAGAATTTTCCATTCTGTTACACTTCCAGTTTGTGAAACAAGTAATGTTTATATTCAATTTATTTAATATTGAAGATAAAGTGTTACCTGCTGGCCAGAAAAAATATACTAGCCTAAGACTATGTTCACATAATCGAAAAATGTTGTATTAAAATTAAACATGATATAACCTCAATACTGGAAATAAAACTTGTAGGAAATCACCACGTGTACAATGTTTAACCTTTCAATCCTGCCTTAAATGTGAGCGAAGTCTTCATAAATGCCATAACCTAGAGAATATTTTGTGATTGAAATGTGTTCTGCTATATATGGCCGCTTTAAAGTGGAAAAGTAGAGGCAGAAAATTAATGCTTTTGTGAGAGAAGCACGTCTTGCATATCTTTGTATTAAGCTGACTAATTAATAAACCATGAAGTCTGCAGGGTATGTATAACTCGGTATTTACCCGATCTTTCGCTTTGGGGATCCGCTGTTCACAGACATACGCGCATATAGGGGCCTATTTCTGGAAGTGCCCTTTTTTGATTCAGTGAGTCTCACAAAATATATTTGCAGTGAAATCTCGGTATTGAATTTCTGGGTGAAACACAATACTTCCTCTACTTGCTGCAAGCACATACGAGTAGAGAAAATAAAAATACTGTGACGCCGGCCGAGCGCGGCGACGCACATAAAAAGAAATTCGAGGCCGGGCTGCCCCATACCATTGGCGGTAGGTGCGTCAAAGACGCTCAAAGTCAGACTACCCCGCGCGACTGTTTGTCAACACTGATAATGAGCGCGGCACATTAAAGGGGTTTTCAAGATTATTCGACAAGCGTCCGGCGGCCGGCGTATTTGTTGAAGTTCGAGAAAGGTTCGTGTTACATCATTCTCGCTATATAAGGAGACGAGGCAACCAGCAGTAGTAGTGAGTTACAGACGAGAGTCAGTTTTTTAGTTTTAGTGTGTGTGTGTGTGTGTGTGTGTGTGTGTGTGTGAGTGTGTGTGTGAGTGTGTGTGTGTGAGTGTGTGTGTGTGTGTGTGAGTGTGTGTGTGTGTGTTTGTGTGTGTGTGGCAGAGAGACAGAAAGAGAGAGCTGCGGTGCACAGTGGTGTCTCAAATAAAATAGCAAAGCAGTTAATGAGAGTTGAGTGATTGCATCTTCAGCTTGTTTGAGAGACAGAGAAACTGAAGGAAGGCAGAAAGAAATGAGTCAAAGTTACGAGAAGTAGTGTTTTAATATCGTGAAGAACTGAGGACTGTATTAACACCAGTAAAAAGAATTGTTGTTATGCATTCAGTTAGGAGAAAATAAAATGAGCATCTGGACTGAACTTTTGTCGTCTTTGTTACAGTATGAAAGAGGTGACATATTGATTATAAGGAGGAAACTGAAATATGCTGTTTGGAAGATAATAGGATTTCACGGCATTTCCCGTTATGTTGACATAGTAGGTAAATGAATTATCCCGTATTCACATCTACCAACTTAACCTACCCTCCTATACGTACTTTCAAGGCTTAGGCCGGTAGCATTTTCACACCCTTATACTTAACAGCATTCGAGTAATACAGATATAAAATATAATCAAATCTGTTGATCTTTAGGACATCTTTATTGTTCACTTATATTGCATACGTTATAATTTAAAACAATAAAGCACTGGAATCAGTTCAACTTCCGTTGTAATGACGACCGAAGATGATATACAGTGAGTCACTGACTCTTAATACACATTCCGCGAGATAAACAGAATAGAGGTGTTCAAATCAATAATTACCCATAGTAATCATGGCGGCTAACTTGAACGAATGTGCTGATTCTGTAATCGAAGGAAACTATAAAATAAGCTATACTCCCTTCATAACTAAAAACTCTAAAGGGAAGTACGAAAGATGCTAGTTAATATATACTAATTCAGGTCAACCGTCAAAACAACATGGAAAAATGAATGCTAATGTTTCAAGGTTAGTATTTCACATTTCATTCATATGCCATATTAAATGTCTAATTATCTCCCAAAAATGGTATGCAATACACATGTGCTAAGTGTTTTTACTAATCCTCGACTACGTCTCGTCTTTTCAAACTTTTCCTCGGTCCAGTAAAAATCACTTACCATCCCTATATCGCAATATGCTATTGTTCCACCAGGACGGCAAGAATTGTGATAAAAATTGACAACAATACGTGGTCGTGAAGCCCTCAACATATATGATTGCATCCCAGGAAGGATTGATCGGCACTCACGAGTCGAAGATGTGTCCAAGCTGAGTTTACCGCCTCTGTTGTTAGACAGAGCTTCTGTGGGATCGATCATAACACAAAGGATCTTGGCACCAGACGGACAATGTAGGGCGGTTTATCCAAAACCATTATTCCTTCCAGCACGCTGACGTCACATACAGGTAGGCCATCCCCCTCACAAAAAAAAAAAAAAAAAAAAAAAAAAAAAAAAAAAAAGAAAGAAAAAAGAACGCTTTGACGTTGTTCGTCATTTCAATGCTGGTCGGGAAAACGAGTGAGCGTATGAAAACAAATCACATAGCCGACGATGAATGCAAAATCCGAAATGGTTTGAAGGTATACGAGTGTGCGCGTATTTAGCATCGCAACAAAACTGTGATTAATAGCGGCAATGAAAGTTTCCAATCACACTGCTTGGTTTTAGATGGGGCAATATGAATAGAAAACCAAGCAATGGAAATGTTAACAAATAAAGGGGAAGAGATACTGAAAATGGTGGAAAAAGTTTAGAGAGATCTAAAGAGAAGTGGGCAAGGAAGGTTAAAAATCTGATGTGTTGCACTCACATGACTTTCTCTACTCTTGTGCTAACTATTCTTACGAACTCTTATTCCAACATCTTCGTGTTAGTTAAGATAAACATTTGTACAAATTATCTTATTGCTTATTTCCTTGTAGACACAAGGGGAATATTAGAATACAGTAAGCTTTGTGCGATCTTTTAAAGCTTTGAGATTCCGTTCTCTTTGCACACTTAACATAAAAAAATGAACAGCGATGTTCCATTTCACGAAAGTTTTTCTCCGAAACTCACACACATAACAAGGAATATCTCCGAAATGGTTCACCCTGCAAGAAAATTTATTTGGACATAAATTGTGTATTTTAGCAAGATTTACACTTTTTGTACGGTAAGATTTTGTCTATCTCTAACCGTTTACCAGTTATGCAAAAGTAGTCCAGAGTAAATACGACTACAGGGGCTATAGCCAGAAAATTCAAGATATATATGTCATTTGGAATAAATATATCTGAAACACATGATATTTTAATCAAAATCGTCAGAGCCATTTTCAAGAAAATAAAAATTTTCGAAACATTTTTAATGTAAAGGGTAGTTTAATTTGGGGCTATTTTCTTCAAAATCTTTGTGTCGCATCCTTGAAAGACATTAAACTTAAATACCAACTTTGGTTTTTAACCTACTTTTCGTTTTTGAGTTATGCTGTCCACAGACACACAGACAGACACACGGACCTTTTTCTAAAAATGCTTTTTTGGGTTCAGGGGGTCTCGAAACATATATTTCCGGTGAAATCTCGATATCGAATTTTTGGATGGAGTACAATAGTTCCCCTACTTACCAGTAGAGAAAGTAAAAATGGAGATAAGGACAGTTAGGAGACCAAGAGGGAGTGCAATCAGAATACAGGGATGTATTGCCTTCCCAACTCGCCAAAGCGCAGGATCCAACATCAATACAGATATAAAACAAAGGAGAACAAAAAAAAACATCAACAACGTTTAGTATGTTGCTTGCGACGGCTACTGATTGGTCTTCAAATAGGAAAATACACAGTTTGGATACTGGAGAGCGTCGAAGAGTGAGATGGGTCTACATTCAGATTTCATCAATAAACGCAAAATCGAGTTGTCTACATTACAAATGGGCTCCGAACTGTGTACCACCTACGTCATTGCACAACCTATATCGACGGTGGTGAGTCCCATGCACATGACCCAATATGTGCGGTTGTCTTTGAAGATTTTTAATCCCTTCGTAGACTCGAGCCACGAGGTCCTCCACTGACGTTACAGCAGCACCATATACTATTCTCTTCATACAACTCCACAGAAAACAGTCCAGAGGTATCAGATCTGGCGACCGTGCTGGCCATAAAACTGGTCCGTCTCTACCAATCCATCGATCTGGATATGCGACGTTGAAGTGATTCCGCACATTTACACAAAGGTGTGTTGGAGCTCAAGTTGGCCATTTCAGCAGCTGTAAACTGGTACATGTCGCACTACTGTTAAAAAGCGTTACTGTACTGAAAACTACAAAGCCGCAGTAGCATCGCTTGAAGGGCCCTAAGGAATTTAGCGCATGCGCAGGAATATTATTATCCTCAGACCGTTCATCCTACTACACAGGTTGCTAAAGCGTTGCATATCTTACATATTAAGATACCAAAACGAATGTTAAATTGTCACAACCGTTCGTTTTCAAACTTCGACACTCTCCAGCGTCCAAACACTGCATTTCCGGACAGGGGTTCCTATTTAAAAAACGATCACTTTGCTATCCCGCACAGCTTATTAAGCGTTGTACGTGTTGTCTGTGTTTTTTGGGACACCCAGTCCCAGTTCCATGCATATATTGCACAAGGAAATGTATAAAAACAAATGTAAGAAGGGGTCAAATTTTATAGGCAAGTGTAATAAATTACATTTCTAGTGAAGCTGTAGAAATGGTATACCACAGGGATTGTCTACCGTTTGCGAAGGAGGGGAGGTTGAAATTACCTCCTTCCACTTTATGTGACTGTGCCACTCTTAATTCCCCTAGTTCCACTTATTATTGCAGTTTCCATTTGCTTTCACTTATTAGCGGTTTTAAGGACGTCCTTAATTCAAGGTTTTCTCGCCAGCATACATATATGACGGGTTTATTTGTGTGTGTGTGTGTGTGTGTGTGTGTGTGTGTGTGTGTGTGTGTCTGTGTGTGTGTGTGTGTGTGTGTGTGAGAGAGAGAGAGAGATTATAAATATGTATCACTGAATCTTTACAGGAAAAGCAAGGGCATTAACCTCCCATCATTTTCCCTTCACTTGTGTTATCAAGTCTCACACTCATAACTAAGGTTAACAACACACCTGAGAAGATCCCAGAAAACGATACAAAATCTGCCGAAGATTTTCTTTGGCGTTGTTTGTACAGTCATCGTATTCTTTAGGCAGCTCCAGCAATGATGCTGTTCTTCGACTGTTAGCGACTTCCGAGCGTTTCTGTGGCCTGTATGACTGCGGTCTGTAGCCTGCTATGGTTTCTTCACTTAATTCCATCCTCCCAGGGAGTGGTAGCCTCAATGGATTTATGTAGTGTGAGGTTTCCTGCTCCGCTGTTGTCACCTCTACCTACTTATACCTGTAACGAATCATTTAAATATGCTTTGAACTTCTCTCTTAGGACGTATTATTCTTGTGGCTGATTTTATCTGAATACTTCTCTTGATAAAGAAATACATAAATAAATTACTTCAGCTATGCTACTTACAGCCTCAAAGTATGTGAAACAGCGAGGATTTGCATTGCCACTCGATAGTTACATTTTAAATGATGTTTCAAATAGATTTAATACTTGAGTTTCTGACGCTTTTACTTTTTTAGCATGCACTTCTTTGTTTACTATAATTTACGCAAAAACTAATATCGAGATTTGGCCGTAAACACAGGTTTTAAAATGTGTGTCAGTCTTTGTATGAGTGAGTGAGTGAGTGAGTGAGTGAGTGAGTGAGTGAGTGAGTGAGTGAGTGAGTGAGTGAGTGAGTGAGTGAGTGAGTGAGTGAGTGAGTGAGTGAGTGAGTGAGTGAGTGAGTGAGTGAGTGAGTGAGTGAGTGAGTGAGTGAGTGAGTGAGTGAGTGAGTGAGTGAGTGAGTGAGTGAGTGAGTGAGTGAGTGAGTGAGTGAGTGAGTGAGTGAGTGAGTGAGTGAGTGAGTGAGACACTCAGGCATGACAGGCGAAGATTTTCAAGATGATTCGCCCGCCCAAACGACTGTTTACATCTGAAAATTATAGCATTTTTTATTTTATTAAAATTAACTAAAGATGTTGGTTAAAATACATGTTAAATACCTTGACTAATAAAATGTATATTAAATTTAGTATGAATAGCTGGTAAGTTTTCTCTAACTGATGACATATATAAGTTTGTATAGTGGATAAACGATAAAAGACAATTAAAATTTGCTTTATAAGATCTGTCGAGCTCATGGGAATGTAAAATAACTTTTGTAGCATTAATTGTTTACGAAGTATGCGGTTTACATTTGACTGCCATCCTGTATTTATAAGGTAGTTAACGTGCCTACATGATTCTTTTTCCCCACAAGGCTTCATTGATGCCAAAATCTCACTTACAACTTGCGAGTTGTAGCGTTTTGTTTTCCCTAATATCCAAATTAGGGAATTTAGCTTAATAATAGCTTAATTTAGGATAATTCCTAGTCATCCGCCCCTCTCTTTGGTTCGGTATGTGTTTGTCTTCGAAGATTGAATAGAATATCTATATTTTCCTCTTATCTTAGCACACAGGATTTGATCTGTTAAGAACTGCATAGCTCTTTTGTCATTATCAGTTCTTTATAGGTATCTCTTATATAACATACAATATAACTATCTGCAGGCGTAACATGAAAATATGTTGCTGAAATATGAAGAATGCATCGCAAAATATTATTTAACATACTTCACAACAAAATAACACCTTATCTTTAAGAGTCTGAAGGAGTTTCAATTCATTACTTTTAACAAATAAGCGTTTTAAATCTTGGTTCATATATCGTATTTTTACTATTAAATTATGAAATAAAATGCAAAATCTTACAATGTATTCATAGATTTTAATCATTGTAAATCCTTAAACTTAAAAAATGAAAAAGAAGTTACTGTTTACTTTAACACTTAATTTCAATGTACCCTTCCAGGAACAGAAGTGGTATATTTAGCACATGACATCACACATAGCAAATACTAGACCTTTGTCTCTGGACCTGACTTGTTGGAAAGAATGAATGGTTTGAGCTTTCAGAATGTGCTTTACAGAAAACTGCCTAAACACAGTATTTCGAAAACCTGGTTTGTTGCCAACAGAATTATTTTAAAAGCAAAAAATAAATGTTATCAAACATAGTTACTTTACACTAATCCTAACAAATATTTTGTCTAAAACCGACCGCGAAGTTAGTTAAATCCAAGATACAACAACAAACGGTGTACTTCACCAGATAAACTCAAGTATTTGTACTTCAGTCGAATAATTTTAGGATGCAAAGCAAAGCTTTTTACCTTTACTTAAAATAATTCTTGGCGCCAAAAACTAAATGTTATTTATTAGTAGCTACAACAATATATTTCTGATTTAAACATTTTATTGTTGTTTCCGATCTTGCGTGCAATCAAGCGAAAAATATAACAACTACTTAAATTAAAATATTTGCACGGTAAATTTCACCCCGGAAAAGTTAAATGTAAAAGGGTAAATAATTTGAAAATCGCTCATTGTACAAAAGGCACCTCTATATTTTCCCTGCGGTAAATCTTCGTTCATCTCGTGTATTTTCCAGCAACATAAACTTCAATTGAAATAAAGAGAATTCCACAAGTTGTATACAAAAAAATTCATGTGCCATGCTGGTATTCAATTATTTGATATATCATTCAAAATTGTTAATAATTTTGAGGGAATAAAAACAACTAAAATCTTCCAACGAAAGAATTTTTGGGTGTAGAAGAAATACCATGAAAATCTTTGCTTTGCTGCTTTAAAAGATACGCAATGGAAATACCTATTTTAGTATTTATGTGCAGTTCTGTTTTTCAATACCAATAGGCATCCGTGATTTTTTTTTTTTTCTAAGAACCGTAAAATGAGTTTTGGTGGTGAATTACCGATATGTATTAGGTAAGCTGTAGAGACGCTAAAAATTTGCTGTGACCAGGCCAATAAGGGAAGTAAACCCAATTTTCAATGGAGGGAAGAATTTTTGCTCGTCAGTTCAGTATCAGGGTGAACTTCCAGATGTAGCCGGGAATAGAAGGAAAGTAATGAAGTCTAGTAGTAGAAAGAAATTGCAGCACATGGGCAGAAATGTAAACTGACTCTCAGAGGACTTGTTGACCTTTTTAAATATCCCAACTTTCCTCCTACGTCCCAGACTTTGGGTTAAGCATCCTCCCTTCTATTTAAGATGACAGTTGTTGAGATCTAGAAGTGCACACTTTAGTTCATCTGTTGTATCACTGTATTCTATGGCTAAGTCATCAATAGAGATCAGCACCCCGTCAATCGAGTCAATGTGAGTATTACGTTCTATGACCGACAAAGAATATTTCACTGTACCATGACCATTTCATTGGTTGCTTTAGGCCACGGGGCAACGGTAGTTGCCTAAAACAACCAATAAAATGGCCATGGCTTCGTACAACGATAAATAATGTGACATAGACCGGAGGTGCAATGAGATTTTCTTTGGCGTCATTGTGCTAGTCGGCCACGATATCAGTGCGCATAGAGGAGGGAGTCACTGTTTCGTAGACAACGCACAACGTCATAGTGCTAGAAATCTCGAGGGAGTGCGGAACAAGGCGATTGTAGGAATGCGCACAATGAAAACATCGGAATTGCCGATGCTTGCTTTACGTGAATATACTCCAATGCATTGCCCATTGTTTAGTTCCTCTTCCCACCGAATGCGCTCATATCCTCACCCACTAGTGGCTGAACTTAGAGCATTTCAAGATCATCAGTCATTTAGGGAACATGCTTCGTCAAAGAAGAATATTAAGCGTGGACCAATTACTTCATCATTGGCATTTCGCGAGATCCATTTACCCGACTATGATGAGACAATTCTTGAACCGCAGTGATTCTGTATGGTTTCAGTTTTAAGAGTATTTTAATCTTCGTTTTCTATCCAGAATAGACCCTTGCTCTATATTTGTTCTCAAGTGTTCGCACGGTTTCTCTCTATGGGTTAGGTAAAGCGAGAAATTTCGTTTCAAATCGCCTTCTAACTTACCACAAGAATTTATCACATATTATGTGTTGTATATAAAATTCTTATGCGTAACGATGTGTAATCGTTTTGAAGCATTGTGGAAAAGTGTGATATCTCCAATCCACGTGTAACTTAACATTTAAAAAACATGTATGTGGAGATGCGAAACAAGCTGGATACTGACAACACGCGTTACTTAATTAGCATTGTTCAGAACTCGCAAATTTATAAGCATTGAACAGAAACGAAACATACTAGACAATGGCTTCAGTAAAACTGCTGTTTACTCACATTCATGCTGTTGCGAGCCATCAACAAGCGCACTGCTTTGTGTGCGGGCGAGGAATCTAGCTGCATCTGCCGACGTGCATTTTGCCGCGCGTTGGCCACAGAGTGAGGGAACAGAATTGTACCTACAAATTGTGACGCCGGGCACGGCCCACAACAGAGGACGTTGAGGGCAGGACTACTTCACGCCACCTACCGGGCCGACGAGCGAGCAAGTTGCCTCGCGCAACTGCTTGTGTGTACGTGACTAACAACAATGAAGCGGTTACAAAAACGGAGCTTTATCCAGAACTTTCGAGAAAGATCTGGCGTGAATGTTGTTGTTGTTGTTTTCTAGTGCCTTGCATCTGGCAATGAAGCCATTAGCATTCGTGCTTTCCAATACTTTTGAACTGTAGTTTCTTCTGATCTTAATGCTTCACAGGTCTTCAAGTGTTCTTCATTCATTTCTGCTGGATCGTTACACAGGACACATATTGGTGAGGCTGAGATACCTATTCTGTAGAGATGACTTGCCAAGCAGTCATGATTTGTCAATAGTCGGAAGGCTGCAACAGCTGTTTTCCTTGGTCTCTGGGGGATTATATCTGGATTGGAAAGTAGTGTAATCCATTTTTTATCTTTGGCATTTGTTTCTATTTCTTGTAGGTATGAATGAAAAAAAATTTTAATGATCAAGCGTTTTATTGAGGAATATGAGAAATTGAATTTAGACTTTTGTTTTATTGTTGTGCCTTTCTTTGCAAGTGAGTCTGCAGCTTCGTTCCCCATGACTCCACAGTGTGCTGGAATCCATTGGAGATGAACAGTCTTATTAACTTTTTGGAGTTGTGTTAACATTTTGTAGCATTCTCTAATTTTTGTTGACTTCTTTGTAGTATTTGAACATATTCCCTGAATTGCAGCTTTAGAATCTGAAAGAATTACTGCCTTGTTAAATTTATTTAAGGGAAGATTTAATAATTGTCGGAGAGCAATGTGTATAGCCTCTATTTCTCCATCATAATTTGTTGTGTCTCTGCCAACAGAATGATAAAAGGAAAAATGTGAACACGTAACTCCAGCTCCAGTAAGGTTTTCCTTGGAGGATCCATCAGTATATATGTGCAGCCATTCTTCTGTGGGATACCTAGTATTGATTGTTTCCAGAGCTAGAAGTTTTTGTATTTCTTTTGGTGTGTCTGATTTACTTATTTCCTCTATTAATTCCAAATTGAAGGTAGGTTGCAATAATTCCAATGGATTTTCTCTTATAAGTAAATTTTCTCTGGTGTTAGGAATGTTGAATTTGGATTTAATCTGTGTTACCTTTTCTAGGAAACTACTATGAGTTTTAAGGATTGAAGGGGAGAGGTTCTCTTCTGTCCATTTCTGTCCATTTCTGGCGTGAATGTGGAAGTCCAGAAAGTTCCGTGTGACTTTATCTCCTCTATATAAGGAGGCGAGGAAACAGCAGAGCAGTGAGTTACAGTTACGGACATGAGTCGATCAGTGTGTCAGTGAATGTGAGACAGCTGCGTCGCAAAAAAGAACGCCGTAGCTAGAGTGTGAGAGACAGAGAAAGAAAGACACTGAAAGGACTCCGAAGGGATAGTGTAGAATGTTAACGACTAGAAGAAAACTGTGATTTGGAATAAAAGTTTAGAAGTAAAATGATAGAAAAGTAACTTCATTGATTTTGTCATACTATATGTATTGTGTTACATCGACTGTGTCTCGTGCTTCTAGATAGCTCAGCTGGAACGAGCGTGTGGTTCTAAGTAATCTGTCTTCGGTGAACATGGCTCGAATTACTTGCATGTGCTAATTCTTTTACCCCGTTGAAATAGTCATAGATAATCTTTGTTTAAACCAATATTATGTTTAACAACGCTATTATCATTTTAATGTGAAATTCATTTTTTTTTTTTTTTTTGCACGGAATATGTTATTATTTAGTAATTGTTTATTAGTGAGCTACAGGAAATCCTATCAGGCTATAGTTAGGTAGTACATCTGAGGTATATGAAATAAGGATTATGCACATTTGATCTAATTGTAAGATAAGGAAATTACATTTCACGTTACATTTAGTATGGAAATTTTAATAGTTTCTAATTGGGTTCTTTGATTCACGTTATTAATCCCATCTCGTGCCTGTTTGTTTAACAGATCCTCGAACATGGCTCTTCTAACGAAGTGCTCGAACTGATCACCTACTTGATTAATGCGCACCTGGGCACTGTTGAATGGAACTAGGGTGAATCATAGTGGATGTAATGGTTCTACAAGCCACTGTAATACCTTGGCGAAAGATTTCTGGGTTTTCAAGCCCATTGCTTCCTCCCAGAGGAAGAATTCAAGAGGTATAGATCAGCGCGTGATCAAGCTGGTCTGCAGTCTGGTCCTTCTCTTCCTATATAACGACCATGATGTGGCGTACTTAGGTGATTCCTGTGCGGAGGAGCACCATCGTGTTCAAACTACATCGCCATTTGTTCCTGCAGTGGCATATTCTGTAGTAATAAGGGGAGTTCATTACGTAGAAGTTCCAGACAGGATGTTCTTGTTAGTAGATGCTCCTCGAAGAATAGCCCAAGGTGTCATCCAAGATTCTACCATGTCTACCCCTTACCGTCTCCCTCGCCTAGTGAGGATCGTCAACACTCCAGTAGTGCATAGTGGTCCCACTGTTGTTGAGTCTTTACTCCTCAGAAAACAAGATTCTATATGCGAATCACATGTCATTTGTTACTCGCCTTAGCAAAAATTAAATTTCTTAAAATGCTTTTTCGGAGGACAGGGGTATAGCGAGACTCATAACATATTTTTTCAGTGAAATGAAATCGGTATCTAATTTTTGGGTGGAATGCAGCTCTTTTTTTTTTTTTTTTTTTTTTTTTTTTTTTTTTTTTTTTTGTAAATATGTAGCATAGAAACAAAAAAAAATCTGTGCGTGTGTGTGTGTGCGTTTGAACAGTATAACTCAAAAACGAAATACCAATTTTGATATTAAGTTCAGAAAACCCCTCATATATTTAAAGTGCCTATTTATATGACTAATAATATGGACAACTTGAATTTTCTGAGAATAGTTCGCGAAGGTCTCATTCGGAAATAATTTTGTGTAATTTTGTATAACTGGTAAGCCATAACAGATTGAATGAGTCAGCGATTGGGTCAGTGAGTGAGTGATGTTTAAGGACCCGTCCACAACTAGGTACAATGTACCTAGGCAAATAATGTATAAGTAGGTTTCTTTAAATCACACAATTTATTTTAAATAGCCTTTTTGTGGCCTCAACTCTTTTCCGAGATATGTTATTTGTATGAGTTTTTCAAAACTTTATTTTTTCATTGATATGCTGTTAGACTTTGTTTCTCAGAATGTCATGAAAAGAACAGAACTTCAGAACCAGTATACAGACCTGTGTTTTAACACTTGCTACTGCGGCGGCGCCGTGGCCGAGCGGTTAGCGCGCTCGCCTACCACCTAGGCGGCCCGGGTTCGATCCCAGGGACCCGCATGTGGTATTCGTGGTGGACGAAGCGGCGTCAGGGCGGGTTTTCTCCGGGTACTCCGGTTTCCCCCGCCATCTCATTCCACCGGTGCTCCATCTTCATGTATCATCAGTGTCACCGCCTGTGGTGCCGTAGTAGTAAAAGCGGGCGTTAAACACTACAACAACAACTTGCTACTGCTGTCTCCTTTGTGTATAATGAAACTATTTCTGCTAACATTTGCCTCGATTAGCATGTAGTGAGTAGGAAAACAAACCTTCATAAGAATAGCTTGCTGATGTTATATAAAAATCTGATGTATTGCATTCACATGACTTTCTCTACTCTTGTACTAACCATTCAAACAAACTCTTATTCCTATATCTTCTTCGTGTTAGTTAAGATAAACATTCGTACAAATTATCTTATTGCTTATTTCCTTGTAGGTGCAAGGGGAATATTAGAATACAGAAGGCTTTGTGCGACAGTCAAATCTTTTTGACCTTTGAGATTCGGTTCTCTTTGCACGATTAACATATAAAAAAATGAACAACGTTGTTGCATTTCGCTAAACGTCTAAGTTTTCCGAAACTCACACACATAACAAGGAATATCTCCGAAATGGTTCACCCTACAAGAAAATTTATTGAGACATAAATTGTGTATTTTATCAAGGTCTACATTTTTTGTATTGCAAGATTTTGTCTATCTCTAACGGTTTACCAGTTATGCAAAATTCGTCCAGAGTAAACAGGACTACATAGGCTATAGCCAGAAAATGCAAGATATAGATTTCATTTTTCACCAAAATATCTCAAACATATGACATTTTAATCAAAATCGTTAGAGCCATTTTCAAGAAAATCAAAATTTTCGAAAAATGTTCCATGTAAAGGGTAGTTTAGGGCGGGGCTATCTTCTTCAAAATGTCACATCCTTGAAAGACAATAAACTTAAATACCAACTTTAATTTTTAACCGACTTTTCGTTTTTGAGCTATGCTGTCCACACACTGACAGACTCACAGACTGACAGACACACAGACACACACACGGACCTTTTTCTAATAATGCTTTTTTTGGATTCAGGGGGTCTCAAAACATATATTTCCGGTGAGATCTCGACATCGAATTTTTGGGTGGAATACAATACTTCCCCTGCTTACCAGTAGAGGAAGTAAAAAGCTACAGTGGGTATAGAGTAGTCTTGTGAATGAAACATATTTTTTCCACTACTATAAACAAAAATCCATTAGTATGCACACCAGTATTAGAAAATCTGCAATCCACAAAATATGTTGAATTAAAATTTCTCTTATACAGTATCACCATTACCTTTGAGTGTGTTCTATAGAGCTTACTAGAGTGATTGGAAATTATACAGGATGTTTCAGAAACTCCTAGGAACACAAAAGTTGTGTAAGTTATACGGACAGATGAAGCTACTTTGCATAGAAACTAAGTAAAAGCTAAAAGAATAATCAATGGCATTTAAAGCTTTTAGCTTTGAACATTATCCAAATAGAAACCCTGCACATTTTAACAACTTTCCCAACCGCCGCGTACATAGCAGGGAGGGGGGGGGGCGGGTGTGGAACGTTCTGCTTTTCTTGTTCGACCAAGCAATTGTGTATGTGAGGTGCCATAGGATTAAATTTTTAAGTGAAAATGAAATTTTCGGTTTTTTAATTATATCATATAAATATTCATAGGTATCCTAGAATCATTATGAACAAACATTTTTCTTGAACCGCCACTTTTAAAAGCCCAGCGACATGTTTAAGTCACTCGTGCGCTTCATTTTAATTACGCTGGGCTGCACCATCTAGTGGTATTGTTTCTCTCACTTTTGTATTTTGTTGAAACAGAACTGGATTTAGCAATAGAACAATTACAGAACAAAAAATCTCCTGGACCTGACAAGATCCATCCAGAGTTTATTAAACACCTTGGCAGGAAAGGAAAAGAAATCCTACTTAAACTGTATAACACGTGTTGGAGAATGACTGTACCTTCCGACTGGAAAAAAGCCATTATCATCCCGATTTTAAAGAAAAACAAACCCTCAAACAATATTAATAGTTTCAGACCAATATCTTTGACCAGTGTTATTGCAAAAGTGATGGAAAGAATGGTGGCATCTAGACTTAACTGGTTCCTAGAATATTACAAAATATAATACATACATTTCCAAATATAAACAAACACACCGAGGACTTCCACAAGGTGCTGTTCTGAGCACAACACTCTTTAACATATATATAAATGACCTTCCATCAATAATAAAAACTTTAGAAACCAAAATTGCTTTATTTGCTGACGATGTAGTCATTTGGACTTCAGGCTCTTCAAAAAAACCTGAATTAATTAAAAACAGAATAGAAACAGCCCTAAACAAAGTACATGAATGGAGCTCCAAAAACCTCATGACTATCAATGTGGAAAAAACAAATTATGAATTATTTACACTAAAATACAAACCAGTTAATATTAACATAAATTATAATGGTAAACCACTCAAAGCAGTTGATGATGCCAAATACTTAGGCATCACTTTCGACAGAAAGCTAAGTTGGAAAAAACATATAACAAACATCTCAGAAAAGGTTGAAAAGAAATTGCAAATCCTGAAAAGGTTAGCTGGTGCTAAATGGGGCTGCTCAAGGAGAGTCCTTAACACAACATACAAAATGTATATTAAACCAAACCTCTTGTACTGTTCTGAAGCTTTAATAACAGCAGCAAATGCTAACATCAATAAACTTGAACAAATACAAAATCAGGCTCTTCGCCTAATCACTGGAGCAGTTAAATCCACACCTATTGATGCCATGCTTGCCTTAACACGGACCCCATCAATAACAACAAAAATAGAAGAACAAGCATTGCTCCAACACGAGAAAATGTTACGACTGCCAAACTCTAAATGGACAGAAGAGAACCTCCCCCCTTCAATCCTTAAAACTCATAGTAGTTTCCTAGAAAAGGTAACACAGATTAAATCCAAATTGAACATTCCTAACACCAGAGAAAATCTACTTATTAGAGAAAATCCATTGGAATTATTACAACCTACCTTCAGTTTGGAATTAATAGAGGAAATAAGTAAATCAGACACACCAAAAGAAATACAAAAACTTCTAGCTCTGGAAACAATCAATACTAGGTATCCCACAGAAGAATGGCTGCACATATATACTGATGGATCCTCCAAGGAAAACCTTACTGGAGCTGGAGTTACGTGTTCACATTTTTCCTTTTATCATTCTGTTGGCAGAGACACAACAAATTATGATGGAGAAATAGAGGCTATACACATTGCTCTCCGACAATTATTAAATCTTCCCTTAAATAAATTTAACAAGGCAGTAATTCTTTCAGATTCTAAAGCTGCAATTCAGGGAATATGTTCAAATACTACAAAGAAGTCAACAAAAATTAGAGAATGCTACAAAATGTTAACACAACTCCAAAAAGTTAATAAGACTGTTCATCTCCAATGGATTCCAGCACACTGTGGACTCATGGGGAACGAAGCTGCAGACTCACTTGCAAAGAAAGGCACATCAATAAAACAAAAGTCTAAATTCAATTTCTCATATTCCTCAATAAAACGCTTGATCATTAAAAATTTTTGTCATTCATACCTACAAGAAATAGAAACAAATGCCAAAGATAAAAAATGGATTACACTACTTTCCAATCCAGATATAATCCCCCAGAGACCAAGGAAAACACCTGTTGCAGCCTTCCGACTATTTATCTCAGCCTCACCAATATGTGTCCTGTGTAACAATCCAGCAGAAATGAATGAAGAACACTTGAAGACCTGTGAAGCATTAAGATCAGAAGAAACTACAGTTCAAAAGTATTGGAAGGCACGAATGCTAATGGCTTCATTGCCAGATGCAAGGCACTAGAAAACAACATATTAATTCCTTACATTATTTATTTATGCCAACAAGCTTATTGCTGGTGTTTTTAAACACACAAGCCGTGTGTAGGCATTGTTTAAGAGGTTGAATCAGAAACTGAAAAATTCAATGCCACAGCCGGGATTTGAACCACGGATCTTCCGCTTAGTGAGCGGTTGCTCTAACCATTAAGCTACCAAGGCCGACTTGCCAATACGACATGAAATTCCCCAGCTGATTCGTACTTTTTACTCCTTACATTTCACTTTTGACCTGATTTGTTTGTAAATTTGCATACATAATCACAAAAGTGTTATCTAAAGTTTCAAATATCCATTTGATGATTCAATATTTTTTGCTCAAATGAAAATACATTTTGGTGGTGCCGAGGCCGAGCGGTTAGAGCATTTGCCTATCACCTAGGTGGCCCGTGTTCGATCCCAGTGACCAGCATGTAGTGCTTGTGGTGAACGAAGCGGCGTCAGGGTGAGTTTGCTCCGGGTTCTCCGGTTTCCCCCGCCACTCATTCCACCAATTGCTCCAATGTCACCTTTCCAATCATCCATTTCGCCTGCATCTCATACCATCCTCTTCCTCACTGTCATACCTGATGCTTGACAGACCAGCTGCTTCTAGATCTTCGCACTGTCCGGTCCTTAGGTTCCTGAGCTCCCCGACAGGCGTCTGACCTTAGGCACTGGCTTGTAAGTCCTACATAAGGGGAGGGTAAACAGGAAAAGAGAAAAAAAGGAAGAAAATGAATTTCAAAACTAACAACTTCATAAACACAAAAATGTACATCTGGAAGTAATAACACCAACTTCAGTCAAATAGTTTAATTTATTTTCAGTTTTCTTAAATATCTGAAAATGGTATTAGCATACTTTTCTGAAAAATGTGAAGGCAGTTTTAAAAGAATGATCTTTTTCGCTGATTAAAAGTATTTGATTCTGTTATCTGAGAGACTGTGCTCTAACACTGAGCTTTTGCACAGTCATTTCTTTATATATTCATATCAAGTGTGCCAATTTTCAGGCAAACAGATGTAAAACTGAAAAAGTTAGAAAATTCATTCTCAGTGTGCCTTAATTGCAGACGCGATGTATGCATCGGAGAACAACTGTGGGTACGTGGGAAACCAATTTGTTATTTGAAGACACTAGTCGAAGTAGTATATACGTATGTGAATAATCTAAAACTATGCATGTAAAACATGACACCATTGCATCGCGAAAAGTTAAACAGATGCAACACCTCTTCTATGCCACACGAACTCTACTTGTGAAGGCCACTAGAATGCCTGCCAAAGCTGCGGGGATGGCATTAATGTAAATGAGTGTATCTAATGTTCATATATTTGAGTTGGGTTGAAGAGGGTAATAAATTTATGAAAATCAATACAAACCGTTTGATTTAAAATACACTATTGTATTTTAGTATAATTTCTAGAACCTTCAGCAACATTGTTAGTTACTCCAAATCATAGACTTTGGTTCCAAAGATAATGGGACGCTCTGTATACTCCTAGATCATTTCAGTAAAAATATTGGCATAGTTCAGACACGTGTATCCTTAGGCACGTGGAAGGTCTGTGGTTAACAATTTAAAATATTCAAACTCAACTTTTATTTCATACCTATATAATAATATGCTAATAATCTGATGTGTTGTACTCACATGACTTTCTCTACTCTTGTACTAACCATTCCTACAAAGTCTTATTCATATATCTTCTTCGTGTTAGTTAAGATAAACATTTGTACACATTATCTTATTGCTTATTCCCTTGTAGGTGCAAGAGGAATACTAGAATACCGTAGGCTTTGTGTGATAGTCAAATCGTTTAAAGCTTTGATATTCCGTTCTCTTTGCACACTTAACATATTTTAAAAATGAACAAAGATGATCCATTTCACGAAAGTTCTAATTTTTCCGAAATTCTCTCTCTCTCTCTCTCTCTCTCTCTCTCTCTCTCTCTCTCTCTCTCTCTCTCTCACACACACACACACACACACACACACACACACACACAAACAAGGAATATCTCCGAAATGGTTCACCCTACAAGAAAATATTTCATTTAGACATAAATTGTGTATTTTAGCAACATCTACATTTTTTGTATAGTATGATTTGATCTATCTCTAACGGTTTACCGGTTATGCAAAACTCGTCCAGAGTAAATAGGACTACAGGGGCTATAGCCAGAAAATTCAAGATATACATTTCATTTGTCTTAAAAATATCTCAAACATATGACATTTTAATCAAAATCGTTAGAGCCATTTTCAAGAAAATCAAAATTTTCGAAACGTTTTCCATATAAAGGGTAGTTTAGGGTGGGGCTATTTGCTTCAAAATCTTCGTGTCGCATCCTTGAAGGCATTAAACTTAAATACCAACTTTGGTTTTTAACGGACTTTTCGTTTTTGAGTTATGCCGTCCACAGACTGACAGACACACAGACACACACACACACACACACACACACACACACACACACACACACACACACACACACACACACACACACAGACCTTTTTCTAAAAATGCTTTTTTTGGATTCAGAAGGTCTCAAAACATATTTCCGGTGAAATCTCGACATCGAATTTTTGGGTGGAATGCAATAGTTGCCCTACTTCCAGTAGAGAAAGAAAAAATAAGGAACACTCGTTCACTGGAAACGGGAGGAAATTGAAGCCGGCCGCTACAAAGTGCAGGGTGGGGTGGGGTGGGGTTGTTTGCCTCACACATACAAATGTGAAGCTTCAGGTTGACTGAGGGGACTGGTGTTTTCCCCTTGCACCACACTAACGAATTCTTCTTGGCTGAACTACTAAATGGATTAAAACTTACTAATCGTGAAGAAGGGGACTAAACTGACAAATTTTTGCCCAGACAACCAACGCATAAAAGGGTTTTAAAAAAGAAAGATCGGGAGAGAAAACAAAGTGATGAATTTTTATTGACTTAATTTGGATGTTAATAGAATAAGAGCAACTAGTGGCGTGAAAAAAAAAAGAAGATAATTCTAACTTGAGGTGTGCTGAAGTTAAAGAAAAAGTAACAGAAATGTAAAATATTCTTAAAAATCACATGACTTTCTCTACTCTTGTGCTAACAATTCTCACAAGCTCTTATTCCTCTGTCTTCTTCGTATTAGTCGAGGTAAACATTTGCAGTATTGCTTTGAAACTCCGTTCTTTTTGTACGGCCAAGAGATAAAAAAAGTTAATAACAACCTTCCATTTGAGAAAAGTTTATGTATTCCAAAATTCAAACAAATAACAAGGACTATCTCCGAAGTGGTTCACTCCACAAAAAAATAAAATTATCTGGACATATGTGTGTTTTAATCAGACTACATTTGTATATAGTAAGATTTGGTCTATCGCTTACGGTTTGCCAGTTGTGCAAAAGTTGTCCAGAGCTAACAGGACTACATACGCTATAGACAGAAAATTCAAAATATACATTTCATTTCCCATAAAAATGTCTGAAAGATGTGGCATTTTAACCAAAATTGCTAGAGCCATTTTTGAGAAAATGTTGGTTAAATTTTCCATATAAAAGGTAGTTTAGGGTAGAAGAACTTTCTTCAAAATCTTTGTGTCGCATTTCTTGAAGGATATTAAGTACCAAGTTTGGTTTTTAACCGCTGTTGAGTCATGCTGTTCACACACACACACACACACACACACACACACACACACACACACACACACACTCTCTCTCTCTCTCTCTCACTCACACACACATACACACACATACACATTCACACACACTTTTTCTAAAAATGCTTTTGTGGGAGATTCGGGAGCCTCAAAACATATATTTCCGGTGAAATCTCAACATGAAATTTTGGTATCGAATATAATACTTCCCCTATTTACTATTGTAGTGGAAATAAAGGACTTATAGAATAATACGGATTTCATTTTCACTGTACGAATATTATGGGTATTCTTTTCATATATTCCTCAAACCACCAACATTATCAGATAAGGATTTCATCTTATGTAGCCTAGTTTGAAGCATATCAGTGAAACTTTGAAACACATTTTCACACAGTGTTGCCAACATAACGTCTTTATCGCTATTTCCAACGACTTTCAGTATTGTGTTAGTGACATTTACTCTCTTACTGCCTACGGACAAATATGATCACATTTGGAGCTATTGCGTGATGAAATTTCTAATGCTTTATCGCTAAAAATGAATATATTTTGGCTATATTAAAAGCATATTAGTATATGTAATTGTCGATTGAACTCTCTTAACTGGCACATACTACACGTTTCAGGCGGGATTGAATTTCCAGTCCACTTTACTTGTAACTTAATAAGGATTTCTGCATCCCATGCATCTTGTTTGGAACAGTCCATTAAGTTAGAGAGGTGATTGAAATTATATTGAAATAGAAATAGGAATTATAGGATTATATACAACTAAGACGAGCCGAAATTGTGAATCTTGTGACTTTTTTCCAAGTGTAACTTTTACTTTCATATGAATATTTCAGATGTTCCGCTCATTTTGGCATAAGCGCCATAGAGGTAAGTTAACCGTAAATGCATTAAAATTATTATTGAGCCTCGATAGGTTCTGAGGAGCGAATTGAGGCGCTACTTGAATAAATAAGTAGCGGCCCCAGTTCGTGAAGTCCGCATAACAGTCCGGGAGGGATCGGAGCGCAGACCACTTATCACCCTCCAGTACTGCACCCCACTCATAACGCACGTGGTGGGCAAAGGTGGGGGACGCAGCGGCTGTGCGGTTGGCCTTGGCCCGGATAGGGCTGTCACGCCGCGAGGTTAAGTTAGGTTTTTTACATTAAAATTATTATTGAAAATAAAGCTGCACATAGATTTTAGGCTTTCTCGTCTTGTTTAACTGTAATTTCTGAAGTAACAATAATGTGATATATGTAGCCACATTATCTCCGAAAATTATGGGTATAATGGGCTGAAATTTGTATCACACATCTGGAACTAGTTAAGTTTTATTTTAATGGAAAAGGTGTTATCTATCAGGCACACCAGTTAGTTTTTTAATTTGAAAGCTCTAATATTTCAATAAAAATAAGTCTGCTTCTGATGAGGGAACTGTGTTTTTATTTCATCAGTCAACTGTATAAATACCACTGAACATGTCTTAAAAATTCGGGTAATTATCTTAAATAGTATTCTAGATAATGGATCATCTATTAACATTGTAGAGATAGGGCATTTCGACTGCCCTTAAGCTCGAGAGTTTTCCGTGATGTCATTTCTGTAGGTTCTTTATGGGACGTGCGGTAATCCAAGTCTGCAGTAAAAGAAATAACAATACCTACTTGGGTAGACACAAGTATGAGTCCCTTTATGTAACGTAACCTAACTTTTGGGAATTGCTATACGTATATCAGTCCAAGGCAGGGCAGAATGGTATCTTATCCATTTGCAATCAGCCACGGCTGGTGAACGACAAAACGCTGAAGAAAGTATGAATCTCCTTTAAATCAATCGATGTGACGCCTTCGACTTCCGGACTGAAAGCGAACCTTAAGGGAAGAAGCACAGCAGAAAGGGAAGATCATAATTATGACGATGATTCCAGTTATCGTCTCCAACAGTGAAAACATATTACTTACAGAAAATAAAATAAAATTGTAAATCTAACTTTTAAACCTCTCCATTTTTGGACGTTTTTAGATATTCTTTAATTACTACCTCTCGACGTTAATATCAAGATAGCGACAAATGCTGTTCACTCGTTGACAACAATGGGTCCGCAACTTGATCGGCTGACAGGGTATGAAGTTCCTGAGGCAATTCTCGTGTTGAAACATTTGTACAACTGCGTTGCGAATATGTCCAACTCGACCAAATTTCATTTATTGCGTTTAGCGCCAGTCATCGAGACAAATAGAAAGTTTGCTTTTCTTTTAGGCAGCTTACAATACTGGGTAACAAATAACCATTTGTTGTATTTCATTAAGTATTCAGAATTAATATTGAGACAATTTGGCAAATCCAATTTGCGACACCAGTTTGACAAAAAACTACAAAATCTACTTACTATTATACTGACGTTAACACAGTCTACAGTCGCGATATCACAACTCACAACTGTTTACTTCTCCTAGCCTTGACTCAGTGCTTTCGGTGCCTTCATTTACTCTGCCTCTCATAAACTAAACTTGACGATACAATCACTCAACGCTCGTTAAATCTTCTTCACTTCGACGCGACGCACCTTCACGACGACAGCACCACACACTAACACATACACACACACACAGAGAGAGAGAGAGAGAGAGAGAGAGAGAGCTGTCTCACCTCACTGAAACATTGACCCACTCATATCTTAACTCCCTCCTCTGCTGTTTCCTCGCCTCCTTATATAGCGAGGATGACATAACATGGACCGTTCTTGACGCCCACAACATGTCGGCCGCCGGTGCCTCTCGGAGGTTCCAGCAATCCTTTGCTAAGTGCCGCGCTCATTGTTGTTAGTCACGTATACACAAACAGTGGTGCGAGGAAGCCTGACTTTGAGCGACTGTTTCTTCGCCGACCTGGTATGTAGTGTGAAGTAACTGTCCCTGGCTTTGCGCCGCGCCCGGCATCACAATATACTTTTGACGTTTTTGTATAGACCACTGTTTGAAAAACTAAGAATATAGCTAATGCTTCTCTTATATATAAAAGTGCTATTTACGGGAAAAAATGCCGACAATATTTCATTTTGAAGATCCACTTCATATACTTTGGACCTCATTAGCCAGCCTGATTAAATTGCTTCCAAGCAAACAAAGCTAATATCAATACCAAGATAATCTGAGCAATCAAAATGAGAGCACAGATGATCGTACCTATTAAATATCACTTCATTGTTGATATTTCTTTTATAGTGACCTATTAACAAATCTATAGCCTTTGTCAAAAACAAGGTTTTAAGCTGTCATTGAAGTTTCCAATTGAACTCCAATTGGATGAGTAGTTTTTGAGATAGCTTCGATGAAATATTGCCATAGTTTACTTCTGTGCTGTACGCGTGGCGTGTCTGCTTCACATTCAAAAAGTTCCGAGTTCGAATTTCAGGTGGGGAGAGTTACCCTGAGAGGGGCTTCTCTGGGATTTACCCTTATCCTGAAAAAATGAATGTCTGATAATTTTAAGCTCTATGGATTCTAGGTTCACATTAGTATCGCTTCACCCATTTCATTCACCGCCCGATATGACCAACTCGCAAAGGGCATTAAAGTTAAAAAATGCGATAACGTTTCCATTTTTGAATTAGTATAGAAGTTAATCTTCAAGTTGTATCTCCGGAGATGTAATACCTCGCTATAAAAAGTGTTGGAGTCACGTGACTTCATTCACGTTTACACATTTTGTTGTAGTATACCTACAGTAAGTAAACCGAGTCAGATTTTTAAAGAGCTTGTCACTAAGTGTTGACTTAGAAATACAATGATCTTTACATGTACACGAGAGCAACAAGTGACTTCTCAGTTGAAAAAAGTGGAAGTATTTGAAAATCTATAACCAATAACAAAACCCACAAGAAAAACCGGTTCCACCGAATGCATATGTGTGTACTGTGCTTTTCAAATGGGAAGGAGTTTGTCCTTGAGCGTCTACAGGCCTGTAACCAATCGGAGTCCTGCTGTGTTGTTATATTGCTTTCCCCTTAGGTGGGACTTGACGCGCGTCAAGAAATATGAAGAGTATATAATGAGCTTGGAACGCTGTGCATGTAAACGTATCTCATTCGCTGCAGATCAGAACCCTTCCCATTTGAACAGCACTATAGGTATTTACGTACTTACGTGTGTGTGTGTGTGGTAGTGGCTATTGCAGGTAAGGAGGGGAGGGACTACTTTGTTTACACATTCAGAGTACTCTTCCCCAAGCCTGGTCTATGTGTTACCTAAAAACCAAACCCCTAGCGCTACAGCCCAGCACTATATGTATGTACGTACCTACGTGTGTATGTGGTAGTGGCTATTGCAGGTAAGGAGGGGAGGGACTACTTTGTTTACACATTCAGAGTACTCTTCCCCAAGCCTGGTCTATGTGTTACCTAAAAACTAAAAAACTAAACCCCTAGCGCTACAGCCCAGGAAGAGCCTTGCCGCCCAGCTGCTGCGTCCTCCACCTGTGCCCACTACAGGCGTCATTGGCAGGGTGCAGTACTAGAACCTGCGACATGGTCAGCGCCCCGAGCCCTCCCGGCTCGTTATGCGGCCTTCGCGACCTGGGATCACTACTTCTCCGTCAAGGAGCTCCTCAATTGGTCCCCCGGGACCTAACGAGGCTGAGTGCACTCCGTGCCAGACCTTCCAGAGGGGGAAAATCTCCATGCTGGTACCGGGGATCAAACCCGGGTCCTCCGTGCCAGAGGCAAGCGCGCTACCAACTGCACTACGGAGGCCGTCCAATGCGTTACCTCCTTACGATATACTAACTACAAAAGGTCATTTAGGAAGAAGACGACGTCATCGCTTTTTCCAGAACATTCAAGATATGCATTTAATTTTTCATCCAAATTGGTTAATACCTACCTATAGTATTTTAAAGAAAATACTTAGAGCCTTTTTTAAAAAATAAGCAATAACGGAAATGTTTCTATATAAACGATATAGGTTAAGAGGATTTTATTGAAGGTCTTCGTATAGCATCTCTGGGATACCCTAAACTTAAATACCAAATTTGGTATTTAATATACATTTTAGTTATGCTGTTCAGAGACACACACCAAGACATAGATACGCGCGCGCGACGTGGACCTTCTTCTAAAAAAGCTCTTTCTGGATTCAGTGGACCTTAAGATATCTATTTCCGGCAAATCATTAGTGGGCGCAATACAATACCTACAAGGTATGTGTAGGAAAAATAAAAATATATTAACACAAGTGCGCATGCACTACAGTAGGATAACTAAACTTTTATACGAACTACGACTAAATGCTCAACTAAAATAATTTGCCAATGTCTATGGCAATATGGGGAATTTCTATGGACTGTGATTCCTTTTGATTGATGAAGCTGCAGACACAGGTCGGTCGGTCTAGAGAACTATCGATTTTTAATTGTGCTGCCAAATTCAAGACTTATACGACTAGGCATTGTTTTGAACCTAGGTAGGTATTTGGAATAGGTACATGCATATAATACAAAGGAAAGTCAAAATCAACTTGAACAGACATTACGCCTTATTTTTATCAGGATCCAATCCCGTAACTTCTAGAAAAGAGGATACACGTTTTCTATTCGAATGAAGCTGTCATTTGCTTCAAATCCGGATTTAAAATTAAAAAACATTAAATGTTATCTTTATTATTGTGTATCGGATATTCAGTATCGGAATCCAATACTTGAAATATGGCACAATCGCATATCCACCTACCGAATAGTTAATTAATTAATACTACAATACAAATTTTTAACAACTATATTGGCAAAGCATGTTGATAATTAAACAAATTCACCTTTTTCTATTTCTATTTGACCTAGGCAGAATTTTTAAACTGTTATATTATCTTTTGCAAGAGTATTGGCGGTATAAACCTAAGTAGCAACAATACATAACATAAATACTATATCGGCATTAAGAAAAGTGAATATTAATTAATTCACATTTATGGAGATTATTTTCTTGCTCTTTGTTCAAGATTTAATGTATTTATAGTACTTTAACCCACCACTGCTATGGATCGATATATTGCTCGTGAGATTTCTGTTATCTTCGTTGTCAATGACTGATAAGCGTATATCAGTGGGAGTCCTGTATGTTCCTTAGTGGTCGTCAACAGTGGTGTTGTGGTTTTATTCCTTTCCTCGACCACTTTCCCCTGAAAGTGTTGCTTTCCCACTAAATGATCTGTTTTGGTCACCTTCTCTAGTTTACCTTTTGAATGTCTGTATGATTTTGGATATTATTATTATCATCATCATTATAACATATTAAATCTTTCCTCCCGTAACAGTATAGAGCTATGGTGGGAACCGGGTCATACGGGTATTGCAGGAAATGAAAATACTGAAGTCCTAACAAGGAAAAGAGCATCTCTCACCTTCACAGGACCAGAAACTTTCTGTGGAATAAGCATCTTAGAAGCGAAAAGCACAGTATAAAATTGGGATAGTCATAAATCCCAAAACAAATTGAAAATAACGACCATAAACAAACTTTACAGGCAGATTATTAATAAGCCTGAGGACAAACTAAGTGACTCACTCGTTAGGCTAACCAAGCCGCAGCTTAAACGACTTACATAATTAGACATGGAACATTCAGAAAACATCTACGGACAAGGGGACTATACCAAATGGAACCCATCTATCGCTTGCGTTTAAAAAGTCAATGAAACTGGGAAACACCTCTTCTTAAAATACGAAGTCACAAAACGGAGAAGATACCAGATTCTCGGAGCCAGCGCAAAATTAGAGAAAGGTTCTAATCTAGTAAGGCAAATACAAGCTATGTATGTAGGTATAGATCTCTAGATTAGAAAACAGAAGGCGCACAGAAAGTATTTTCAGGCTGAGGTGCAGAGGGGAAACCCACTTCCAAATTTAGTTATAAGTCATTGTTATTACTATTATTATTTGCACATTAAAGTACACATCTTTACGTGAATTATTAAGTTTAGGCTTGCTGTCAGGTATTTCGGGTTTGCTAAATATTCTTGTGATTGATACCGGTTCTTTGTAAATAAAGGGGGGGGGGGACAGCAGCAGATGTATCGATAAATTTAAAATAGATAAGTAGTGCAGTCTCAAAATGTGTGCTTGCAATGAATTTGTTAATGGTTTTAACGCCCGTTCTTACTACATAAGGCACCACAGCGATAATACATTAAATAAAATTAAATAAAATTACATTTTGGAAAGAAACGTTCCAGATCTAAGTTTAGAGTACTTCCTACATTTTGCAGCTAAGAGGACTCAGGAGAGCTTGAAGAAACTTAGTTAGGGAGAATGATTCTGTCGAGGCTTGAACCGCAGACCTTCCGAATGCGATCCTTACCCGCTACCATGGATCAATTTTGCTTGGTCTTACCCTGGTTGAATCAAGACAATTTCTGGACACTAGGAAGGGTGACAAATAACTGGGGCAGGTCTAATCCTTAATGTAATTTATTGTTGAACATTTTTTGCAATGGGGCAATGGTCATACGCGTTAGTTACTTCCCTTCCTTTCACTGAATGAAATGATTCGTCGGGCCGACCACTCTAATCATGGGTATTTTCCTGGTTTTCCCGGGTTGGCAGGCGAATGCTAAGGTAGTTCCACTCTACCATCGACTTTCTGTGCATAACCTCCTGTCTGGTCATGTCCTTTCACCCTCATGTGTGTCAGGCGACGCAGTTAGTGTGTTGCGGCAAAACAGTGGAAATATTTATCCCTGTCGCTTGGCGAGAGTTCTGGAGCCCCCTTCCTTACTGAGAGTGTCTCATCTACAGTCAGGACACCCAGACTGCGAGCGACTAAGGGTTGGTTTCATGTTGGAATCGTTAGGACCTCCTCCTTGTTAGCGCTCCTCCTCGTCAACATCTAATCACCCTTCGAGTCTCCCTTTCATCCCCTCCTCTCAGCAAACGCTTTGGAAACACAAATGGCCCAATGTGGCCTACATACGAAGCTGTGTTCCAATTACCAGAGGCCCCTTCGCCTATCGCCTACTCCGTTTACCAAACTAAACTGGTATTTTGCGTCTACACAATCAGGCTCCCGATATTACGCTGGAGGAAACCTTTACGGCAGTGGGGAAAGATAAAATAAAAATAAAAAAGGTCTTATTGCACAAAAGCATGTTACGTAAACTTTACATCAGCGAGAAAGATTATATTAAATGAGCAGAGGTGCGACGCTCGCTTTGCCTCTAATTCCACAAACATGTTTGGAATCTCTAAGCTTGTCACAAGTACAAACGGAAATTCTATAATACAGGTCCATGAATTAAAAAATAAAAATCAATAAATAAACAAAATAATGATTTAAAAATACACATTAGGACAGTTAAGAAATTCCTGATTGAGCATCAGGAATAATGTCAGGACTCCATTAGGTTAGTGTATAGCTGAGGAAAATTGGTAAATAAGTAATTCATGTGCAAATATATTTTATACTAGGTGCTAAAACTATTGTTAAAACGCACACAAAACAACTAAAAATATCTGAATTGATACTTTCTCTGTCACATATTGTACCCGATACCTATATTACAGTATTGTGACGCCGGGCACGGCACTAAACAAAGGACTGTTGGGAGTAAGCTACCTTACATCACATACCAGGCCGGCGAACAAACAAAGGCGTCAGGCTGCCTCGTGAGACTGTTTGTGTACGCGGTTAACAGCAATCAGAATGGCAAAATAAAAGGGATTTTGTTAGCTAGCCGACTTTCCGTTTTGAGTTACGCTTTTCGCAGACATAAAATTGCTGTTTTTGAACTCAGGGAGTTTGAACACGCGTATTTGCGATGAAATTTGAGATCGATTTTTTTATAGAATAGAGAATTTCCTATGCTTACGTGAACACACAATAGCGAAAGTAAAAATACATTTCACCAAACATGTAGATCTCTTTAAAACATACGGATCATTTTAAATAGCTTTGTGTGGCATCAGGAGTTTCCGCAGCATCTGTTGTTATTGTTTGAATGTTTCAATTGTTTTGACTTTTTAAAATGGAGAATGTTCAACTTTTTTCTCGCATGGTCATTAAAGAGTACGAAATTTCAACTCCAGTGAATAAAGACCTTGCCTTAAATACTTCACTACCTGACACTTCGATTTCCTGTACCCACCTCATACGTAGTGGATAGACCTATTTCTAAGTATGTTTTGTTAAAGCTACTTAAAATATATATCATACTCGTAGTGTATGAGAAAGTAATGTGTATGCAACATTTGAGATTTTTTAAAGTGTTTAGTTGGTACCTATTCGCTTTTTCTCGTGATCATGCTAACAACATAAAATTTCAAAGACATCAGAAATTAGCTAGCAATCCACATTTTAAAATGTTAAAGAGAGACTGCGCCTCTGTATTCTTATACCCACTATGGATGTATAAATACGTATTTCAAGTTTAACTTGATTAACAGGAGGTAGATAGATTTTTCTTTCTATTCCTTCTTTTCTTTTCCTCTCTTTTCTATTCATATAATATCAGGATAAATACTATTCCTGATGAAGTCTTGGTGCAACTGTCCCTGGCGTGGACTTCTAATCCTGCAGGTAAACACAGCAAGACTCCTTTCTCGCTGTCAGACGGGGTGGACAGAAACTGTTAAATCAAATAAATTAAATAGAAGAGAAAAGTTGACTAAGTGTAGGGAGCTAAGGATTTTTGGATCGATCATGGCAGAAGGTAATACTATATTGTGAGCCCCATTCGATGGATGATTTACTTGTAATTGAAGGTCTACAGTTTGAAGAAAAATATATATATTTGGTCATATAGTAATTACATTGAAAATAGATATAATCAGTAGAGTGAAGTTACTACCGAGAGTAATATATAATGTATTATGTACCAATAATATAAATAACATGATCACTGCACTAAATGTGGAATGAAGTTCCGCATGCTAAGGTGGCATTTGATTAACGGAAGACTAGACATCAATATATACACAAGTGTTTCCACTCAACTTCCTAAATTGAACTGATCTCAAAAATAAGCAGGCTACCAACTCACTTTAATAAGACATAAAATACACAAAGAATAACGTGGTAAACCTCGCTGCTATACTGGTACAAAGAAAATAAAAAAAAACCGAAGGCTGACTGACTTTAACACATACACTGTACAATATACTCCGTTTTAAGCCCATACAACATAAAGCTGCCATTTGAGTTCACCTTCTTGTGGTATTACAAAAAATCGTGCAGCCCAGCAGTGCCACAATTGTTCAGAACTCTTCCAAAAATGGCCGTGGTAAGCCTGACACTCCTACATCGCTCACACCTACAACTCCCTTTCTGACTGAAAGCATCGCATTCAGAGAGTTACAAAAGAATTTAGAAAAAGGCAGAAAGAACCAGAATGAAAATTTAGTACACTAGACGACCAAATCGTTTTCTCTACAATGCATTATAGTCATGGATAGATCTCACCAAGTATTGAGATGCTGTTTCGCCCTTGTCGGTCCTTGCTGTAGAGTCCTCCCTAAGTTCATAGATTATGCTTCGAGGTGCTCGCCAACTCATCTTACATAGACTTACATAGAATCGCTTTTTTCGAATGGAGGAAGAGTCCATGTATGGACTCCCACTGTATTGGAGGGCACAGTGGGGAGTGTCGGCTTCGTCACTATGGCACTACTCGACCAAAAAACCTCCACCGGATGGAAATGTTGTGGATTTTTAGAGAGGATTAGGTTACGCTTTGTGCAGTCCCGCATAGCACCCGTGTTAGTCTGCTTATGGTTAGATGGCTGCCACCCGGTGAGCGGAAGCAGGCGAAACGTGGGGTCCTAGGCTGCAGCTATGAATGCCCTGATTACAGCACTAGAATGTTCGATGGTGGTGATAGTAAGGATAGGTAAAGGAGAATTAAGGGTTGTTCCTTCGTCGTCCTTCCTTGAGCGCAAGACACTGGTCGAGGAAGCGCCTGTACTCTGGAGGCATCTGTAAAGGCTGCGGCTGACGTGATTGTGGTGGTGGATATGGCGCCGGCTAAGCTTCCGTACCGCCTGCAAGCGGTTGGTGATGCTGTCAACGTGTGCTGACAGCTCGGCGGTTGTGCTCTCCTGTCGGTGTTCTGAGTTGAGAGCCCCTTGCAGGTCCTGAAGTTTGTCAACAATGGATGAAGTGATCTCTTCCAGGACAACTAAATGGGCACTGATGTTTAGAAGCTCAGCATGAAGATCCTTAATGGTGTCCCATATCGCTGCTCCAGTTGAGGATGTTGATGAAGCAGTGGCTGGTGCTGGTGTGCCTGGTTGTGGCGGCTGACGTGGCTGCGGTGGCAGGACAGGCGATGTCTTCCTGGAAGGACACAGGGGGCAGAGCGACTGGCCGGTGAAGTGGCCAGTTTCTCCACAGCTGGCACAGTAGCGGCGGCATCGGCAAAGGTCGTGTTCTGGCAGGCCGATGTATGGCTAGAGCACCACAATAGTGGCAATTCGGCAGGGCTGCACAGTTGTCCTCTTAGTGCCCGTAGGCACAACAGCGGCGGCGTGGAGCTAGGCGGTCCTGTTTATTAGCCTCGACGCGTACCGTCCGCCTTAATGAGGGCGGGGTTGACGCCAAGGCAGTTTCCAAGTCGGCGTGGCTGCCTAGCTCTACTCTGACCAGGGGTGTTGGTCCTCGGGTGGAGTGGATGTCAGAGGCCCTCATCGCTGAAGGCCTGCAGATCCCGCGGGACACCAGTGATTAGCACACTGCTGTGGCTGTGTTTTTGCTGGCCGACTCCCGAGAGGGAGACGGGGCTAGCGGGCTGCTGCGCTGCGTTGCGTTTGCGTGGCAGCGGCGAAGCTGTTGATCGCGTTGATCTCTCTTCCATGATGCCCATTGCTACTGTGCTGCTTGGTTGTCGCTTAGGAGTCTTCCTCCTGGAGCGTCTCATTGCTGCTTAGTATCGAAGAAGCCTCACCTTACACCATGACCATGAGCTGCTGGCAGACTGAGGTTCAGCCTAGGTATTTGCTGCGTATCTACCGAACTTTAAGGGTGGCGTGTTTTTAAATTTTGGATGGTTGAGTTTTAGAAAGAAGCTTGTTACCCCTTGACGGTTGTCCTATAGGATACAACAAGGTTTGCATCCTGGTGGAATAAAAAGTTTTAACGACAATTTGTAAAATTATTTTTAATTTTGAATCTTGGTTGGGAAGAAATTTTGAGAACCGAAAAGCTGTTGAGTGGGACTATATTTGGAGCTCAGCTATAACTGCTGGTGGATTTACTCCTTGGTTATGAAGTATGCCCGCAAGCCATGCGGGGTACCTGGTACGACCTAAAGAGGCGTATAGTTGGATCATGGTTCTCAAGAGACCTAGTCTGGGCACTTTGATGTGTTGGCATTTTGGCGTAGAATTTTGCTATCCGGCGCCTAATATCATCCTCCCCGTATGGAAGAGACGAGGCTTCGGCGAGCAGTTTCACACGAAAAGGTAGAGGAACAGAAAGGATGGACTGGAGTCTTCGACTTTACTCCCTTTGGAGTCATAGGATCCAGCTGCTTGCGGTCATGCCCTAAAGTTCACAGGCATATAACATTATGGGGATTATAAGAGCCCGAAAAATGTGTAGCTTTAGTCGAAAGGGCATATCGGACCTCAGCATGGGACACATAGAGGCAATAGTCCCCTGCGTTCTTGCAGAGAGGTCTCTGATGTGTTCGTGGAACATGAGACCCTTGTCCAGCTTAATTCTCAAGTAGGTAATGGAATTTCTCCATTCGATCCTTCGACCTCGAAATAGAAGGTACGGGCAGTCTGTGGGCTGTGGCGCCTAGTTGGCGTATGGATGGCGTATGGAGGATGACGTAGGTCTTGTCCGCATTAACGGACATTCACCAACGCTGGCAACACTCTTGGACGAGACGGAGGTGTCCTGTATGGGGTTGAAGGCTCTATGTTTGTTGGTGCAGAGCAGCAGCACGTCGTAGGTGCATTGAGTTATATTGACCTGGGGGTGCGTCGGAAAATTTGCCATATACTAGCTAAATAGCGTTGAGAACAGCACAGAGCCTTCAGGGACTCCGCCTCTTATTGGTCAGTGTAGATCCTCTTCCCGTGACTGTAACTATAAATGTACAGTGTCTGAGGAAGCTGTATAGAATGTTGATAATGTTTAGGTAGTCCCAGCTGGATAAGTTTAAACAGAAGCCCCGCGCGTGCCAGGTCGTTCGGAAGGCCTTTTCAACGTCCAGAGACAATGTAGCAGTGAAGATGCGTTGCTGGAAACCCAGGGTGGCAGCCCCTACTCCTCGCAGCAACTGCTGAGGCGTTGACTGCCCAGGATGAAACCCGAACTACTGTTATGGGATAGCCTGAATGTTCCCCAGCAAGGGGTACAAGCGGTTTAAGACCATCCTCTCGAGTACTTTCGAGAGGGTCGATAGGAGACTAATGGATCGGTAGCTGGAGGGGTGACGGGGCTTTTCCGGGTTTTAACATGCAAATCCTCCACTCTCGGGAAAAGTGGCCCAGGGTGCGACACATGTTTAATACACTCGTCAGAAAGAAAACGGCGTTGAAAGGAAGCTGGCGAATCAAGAGGGGCGTCAGCCCGTCAGATCCTGCTTCTTTTTTGGTTTTGAGATATAGAGTGCGCCGTGGAGTTTATTTGGACAAACTACGGGAGTCGTTCCGCGTCCTCCGAGAGCATCGAAAGTATCGACGGACATCCCGGCAGACGCGTTCCGAGAATAGGTTGTCCTGGGGATCTGTACCTGTCGGCGTAAGCGCTGCAAGGGCGCTGGGTTGTGATGGATGCGGTGTCGCTGATAGAGTTTTCGTGCCACCCAGGAGCGGCGGATGAGTAGAGTTATGTCTAATGGGAGGACATCTGGGTGTAGCGTCACTTTAGACGACGACTGCGATAGGGACTGGAGGGTTGTGGTTGCAGAAGATCTTGCAGACCACCCCCCGGTTTTAGCCAGGTCCGGGTAAGACCCTCTACTGGTCGTGAAATGTTATAGTAGGAGACGGTAGTATAGGCTGGTTTGTGGGTAAAAGCGTTTTTTTTTTTTTTTTTTTTTTTTTTTTTTTTTTTTTTTTTTTTTTTTTTTTTTTTTTTGCTTTTGTTTCTTCTTTAATGTAGGGTTATGGGATTATTGTTTTTTTTCGTTGAGGATTTGTCAGATTTTGTTTCTTTATGTATTGTCTAGGGCAAGTTATGTCTTTTATATCGTTCTTCGGGGTCTATAGGTCGTACTCCCTCATTCCCCCCGGATCAGTTGGTTGAAACTGGAGGGTAGTTTGTTAAAAAAAAAGTTTTGAATGGTGGTGCAGATTTCATTGGCCGCACAAATGTGCTTTGTAGACTCACTTGTCGCAGTAAGGCCGGTTACATATTTTTAATGTTTTTGTAACAGTGTAACTAAAGAAATGAGGTAATGAAGAACCTGAAGCTTATAGTAACTGATACCACTACAAAAAGTGCTAATAGAAGAAAGCAAATAAAAGTAATAACTAAGCAAATAGATAAGTTAGAAACCATGAAACGCTCGATGCATTAGGAAGATAACGTTTATGTTCTTTCGCCCGCCTATTAATTGTCCGTTACCCTTTAATTGTTGGAATGTCCCAGTTGTACTCTTTATGGGAGGGTGTAGCTTGTCCCAGTTGTCCTGTCCTGAGGAGTGAACTTACACAGAAGATTTTGGGTTGTCGCTGCTATAGCTTTCCTCGAGTGTGAGGGTTCGTAAAACACAAACAACGAAAAGGATAACATGAAAGAAGTTTGTCGTTTGCTCTAAGCAAGTTGGCAGTTATGGTACCTTGGTGTAGAAAGGTCTGAAGATTTGTAACTAGAATCCTAGCTCTAGGATATTTATATTTGAATGTTTCAAAATATTGGAAAGGAATAGAATGAGACTGAACAATTCAATGCCAGTCGGGATTTGAACCACGGATATTCCGGTCTCCATCCAGCTGCTCTGACCACTGAGCCTCCATGGCCAACGTACCGACACGACATAAATTCTTCAACTCACTTGCATTTCTCCCGGTAAACAACACAGGGAGATCTCGAAGTCATATGAGATAACAAATCCTAATAGCGACTTACTATGCTGTAAGTACTTGAGCCCGGGCTTCATAGTTTAACCGATTGTAGGGTCAATAAACTGAAATTGTTGTTCCACACTAGCGTGTGTAGAACAGGTTCGAAAGGGGTTCCCGTGGTTCAAATCCCGGCTATGGTAATGAATTGTTCAGTAAGATTCTATCCCTTTACAACTTGTCCTACACATAGCTAGAGTGGAGGAACAATTAATTTTCCCTTTCAAAATATTGTCACAACCATGAATGAATTATTATTTTCTCTACTACGTATATCAAGTAGAGAAATATTCTATTCCACAGAAAACGTTGATGTTCGAGGTTTCACTGGAGGCCCCCGAACCCAAAAAGCTATATTTAGAACAAATATATTTGTGTGTCTGTGAATAGCATGTCACAAGCAAGAAGTCGGTTAAAAACTAAATTTGGTAAATATTTAAGTTCGGCATCTTCCAAGGATGTGACACTATGATTTTAAACAAAATTTCACAGCCTTTAAATGAAACATTTTTAAACATTTCGATTTTATTAAAACTGTCTAAATATATTTTCCTAAAATGCCATATGATTAAGATATTCTTATGACAAATTAAGTGTATATCTCGAATTTTCTGGAATAGTCTCTGAAGTCATCTTCATTCTGGATAAGTTTTGCATAACTGGTAAACTGTAAGACAAACATCTTACCGGACAAAAAATGTAGATTTTGCTAACGCCCGCAATTTGTCTTCTTTTAGCTAACCACTTTCGAGACTATTCCAGTCATGACGGATTGTACCTATTGGTCCTGGTATTATTGCTTTGGTTACATCATCCCCTGCTTTTCTTACGTTTCTGAACATCTCAGGTATCCATGTGCAATAATAACTATTAGCATGTCATTCAAACATGGCAGACAAAACATATGACGAATATCCTATTGATATTTTAATTGAAGAAGCAAAGTCTAACAACTGTAATTTTAAATATAGCAGACCTAGCTTTAATTCCCTCACTTACATTCATCATATGTCTAATTTCTCATTTCCCTTGGATTCAAACGCTAAAATTGTTGTTGTAGTTCTTCCCATAGCCTACTGTAATAGTTGAAGTGCCAACTGTAAAAATAAATCTTAATTAAAATGTAGGATTGTTCTTGTAAATTATTTACTTTTAAATTACTATTAGTATTCAATAGTATTGAATAAATGACGTATTAATTATTTCGCTGGAATATTCTAAAGAAATAACATTCGAATTAAATTAAATTATTTTGTTATTTAACGACGCTGTCAATTGCCAAGATCACATCAGCGTCGCCGGTGTGCATTGCTGTTATTGTTTTGAATTATCAAATAGGAATTAGCCATGCAGAGAAAGCGGTATTTCAAAACTATCACCTAGTGACCAGCTCTTAAAATATTTTACTATCGCTTAATTCCCATTTTTATTTTCTATCTATAAGAAAATTAGCAATAAGATAAATTTTGCAAGTGTGTATATTAATATCAAATAAAGAAGCGTTTGTAAAAATAGTTAGTACAAGTTCAGAGAAAGTCATGTGAGGCAACACCTCAAATTGTTTTTCTTTCTCTTCAGTATTGAGCGTATTTGAATGTTGTTTCCAACCTGTAGCCTGCATAGAATTGTGTACAAGAACAACTTGAGTAATCTAAGTACGTTTCGTTTTACTAGCTTCTTCAGGAATAGTGCATTCAAAGATGAGAAATGTCGCCAAATGGAAGCCGGGCCCCCAGGACACTTTAAAACACTGCTCTCTCTGGCCAGGTAGGCTTAAAAGAGATCCTTCCTGAGGATACGTCTTTCTAATCTTGCCTGCGAAATGGCTCTGTTAGCACTAGCACTAAAAAGAATTTCTCTTTTTCAATGTTTTATGCACCAAACCCCGGAGGGCAGCAACATTAAACAACGTCCTCATGTTTAAGACCGAATCTCTCGCGGTGTTGGGGAGCCAGTTTTGTCTACTGGCCTAGAGAAATCAATATCCCCCTTATGGAAACAGTGGGCGGGTAGAGAGGGTTTCGGGGAATAGTTGCATCGAGCCAACGCCAGAGAGCTCTACTGGCATTCGAAAAGTGACGGCCATGTTGTAACCTGTATCCTGTGCAATCACGCATTTCGTTTATCAACATATTTCTTAAATGAATCCTTAACAAGCAGAAGAGGCCCTCGACGTTTCATCAAACCTCTCCAGGAGTCATCAGGTCACGGTGTGTAGCTGCAATAAGTTGTATTGTTGTGTAAAGTATGCCACCAATATAGCTGCGTAAAATGATAACAGTTTCCAAAATGTTTCTACGTGAATAAGTGGAAATATTATTTTCGGTGTATACATGTTTCCTTCTTTATTTCATGTGTGTGTAAGACTCGCCAACCTTAGCGGGTCATAGTTAAGATGACGTCAGTGTGTGAATTCTTATAGTCGATAAGTGGTGTTGCATTGTTGTCATTCCTCAACAAAAGCAGCTGGGGTCCTTCCGTGGTTGTGATGTAAGACGATTATATTAATTTTGAATCTTCCACTCAAAACTACAGGTTCTTCAGAAGTTCCGTCGTCTGCACCTTATTCAGGTGGTGTTCTTCATTACCTCATTTCTTTAGTTACAGTGTTACAAAAACATTAAAAATATCTAACTGGCCTTTTAAACTGCAACAAGTGAGTCTACAAAGCACATCTGTGCGGCTAATGAAATCTGCACCCTTAAAGCGCAATATAATTTATTTACTAGCCATATAGCAATTTTTTTCTGGGCCATAAAATCTCTTAACATTGACACAGCAAGCGCTGCTGTAACTTACAGATTAAACAAGATTTGCAGTTTTTTGGTACCTAACTGTTGCTTGACTAACTATTACAGTAACAGCTTTCAGGCTCCAGTGAAATTGTGTATGGATATTTGATTGGTGTTTTGTGTCTGTGTCTCTGGCCTGCTTATAAAGAAATCTGCAAGTGTCTGTAGCACTTATTTTGAGTGAGACATTTTATTTATTTAAGTGTAGCCAGTCTAAGAGCAATGTGCGTTGATTACCCTAAATTTTCAGCTAGCTTTGCGTTTATTCCGGCCTTTACTACAGACAGTTCCTTTCATCGTGCGTTCATCCGTATTAGTTTGCGTTGAAACGTCTTTAAAAGACAATTGAGGGCCTATAAGGGAAAATCATTTTATTTTGTAGATTTTAAAGAAGGTAAATCAATACATATCTGGCTAAGAATGTGAGCCATTGTCACTTTATTAGAAAATGTATTTTTTCAATGAGGGAAGAGAATTAAATTGGTCTTCTTGACAAAGTTGGGTGTAATTTCGCTTAGAAATATTTTATATTCTCAGGAATTCAAAATATAGAAAAACAACTGAATCATTTACCATGTCAGCTCTCTTAGGAAGTGGTTTTGGAACACCTACTCTCAATTAAAACGTATGATTAGAACCTCAAACTCCCGGAACAATCTAAATTGTCTTGTTTTAAACCAAAGTGTGCACTAACTTGCGACAGATTCCAAGTACTTTGAAGAATCGACAGTTCCCCAAAGTAAGCAGCCTTTTAAGCTGTGTGGGGAAATTTTGTTCGGATAATTTGGATTTTAAGCACTTTTTATTATACAAACCCACTTTATGATTTTTGCATTACTAATTTCCTTTCAAATGTCGGATCAGTGAAAGAAGTATGTTATAATGTCCGTGTTTCTAGATTCCTACAACAAGAACAGCACTACCAGGCTGACTGGAAATCCACCGTTAAAAAATAGTTTTGCAATTAAGTTAACATTGTCCATGAAAGTTTGCTGTAAGATCTCAAGTAATGATTTGTAACGAAAGCATATCTCAAAAGCTAAAATTTTGCTTGTTTTGTAGAAATTACTGCAGAACTTTACACACATTGAAGTATGAAATATATCACCTGTATCGTGTTTGGAATAAACATTACTTCTATCATAGCGTGCACTTTGCTATGACTGTAAGACAATTTTGTTCATCATATGCCAACATTTGTTTCACATTAAATACACTAGAAATTCAATTTAACTCCCAATTACATGTATGCCATAGGAAGACTAATAAGAAAATATTTAAAATTACAACACCGTGATGAAAATATAAATTCTATATGTAGGAACGTTATTTTCTTGTATTTCGGACTCGACCATTTACTATGCTTTAGATAACTGAGCTAGGAGCTGAGTTTAGTGTGAGCTAATTCTCAAAGGCTTCTTGAAAGCGATTTTCATAAAATAGAACAGTACAATATTCAGTTGTTTTGTTTTATTACAATAAAGAGTATGTCTACTTACAGTTAAACATAGATTCAAATACTTAGATTGCAAAAATTAATCAAAATGATTAAATAAATCATTATATTACAACACATAGTCCATTCCTTTACTTCTTTCGTAAACATTCTTTCATTTACTATATTCGTAAGGAAATGAAGTTCGTAAACAGCTATTTCACATGCATTTTTGCCATCTCTACCGCTCACCAAAGGTATGTGAATTATTGCACAACACCCAAAATGTAATATAGAAATGTGATTATAAATATACTTTTTGTGGTTACCTGAACTCAAATAAGCATTTTTAGAAATTGTTATTGTATGAGATAGTGTGAGTGAAAAACCGAAAAGTCGGTTAAATACAAATCTTGGTATATAAATTCAGGAACTTCCAAGGATGCAACACGAAGATATTGAAGAAAATCCCAAAACCGCAGACTACCTTTCCCATGGAATATTTCCCAAAATGTTCGATTTTTCAAAAATGGCTAACGATTTTTATTTAAACACCACAGACTAAATATATTTACACAAAAAATAACATTTATTTTTTGAATTTTCTGGAAATGGTCCGTGAAGTCATCATCATTTGGAAGAAACCTTGTATAACTGATAAATATTAAGCGATAGACGAAAACTTACTGTACAAAAAATATTGATCCCTTTAAAACACACAATTTACTTCAAATCACTTTTTGCACTTTTCGAGATATTTGTTAATAAAGAATCGACGTGTTCAATACTTTAATGTTTTAAAGCCCGGTCGATATTCAGCTGTTTCTCGTGATTGCATGAAAACAACATGAATTTTATTGTTAAGCCCAGGATATACCATCCAGTTCTTAAACATTTTACTATGGTCATTTCCTTTGCATTAATAACAAAGTGTGAGGTGTACCTATTTTGGAAAGGTTTATCTCCATTAAAACTAAGCAGGTAGAAAAAGGAAAAGAATATTTCATAAAAATAGTTTGGAGATCCACTAGTAAACAATAGAATGTAGAGAAAGTCACGTGAGCTCGTATAACTTTTATTGTTTTCCTTCTTTTCTTATGTTCATGTTGCGGTGAATAGTATATCCAATTATAACAACGAAAATGTTTATGAGAATTAAAATTGTATCAAGAGATTTATTTTCTACCTTCTAATAAAGTTAATTAAAATTGTAGTACAAAGAGAATAATAGTGGTGTCAATAACACACAAATTGTGATGAGTTGATGAATTTCGGTTAAGAATTTTTTACTTAAAACTCCAGTTGAGATTTCAAATTGTGTACATTTCTCTGAAACGATTTCATGTTTGATTTACTTATAATGAAACAAGCTAATGCTCTTATCTATTGATTTGTGTCTGATCGACCTTCACTGAAAATACTCAGAAGCAATCAATATTCTCGGAATTTTTAAGATATGCTATTAATCCATAGTTAGTACCAGTAAACGTGTCAGTGTGCGCGCGCGCGTGTGTGTGTTTGAGAGAGATTCTTAAATGCCTCTAAACTATTCATCGATTTTTACCAAACCTGTCATAAGTAACGTTTGGCACAAGGCGAAAATTGTTGTCTGGGTTAGAAAGCCCACTTCATTTCACAAAATGATTTATTTAATTTCATATAATGCCTAGGAAAGCTCGCCAGACACTATATCTTTTTCATTGGTAACCATAGTTCGAACACTTAACTAATGAATAATTACTTGGTTTTCACGGCCTACAAAATAACAAAGAAACAGCTATAAGTAATATTCGTAGATCTCTCTGATATCGATCAAATAAGTTTTAATTATTTCGTTACTAAGAAGGTTTACTGACTTCGAATTCCTCCAAAGAAACGTAAGGCTATTTGGGCAAGTGCAACCTAAAGCTAAATGTTGTAGGGATAAGTCAAAGACAAACCACGGGCAACGCCAGGTAATTAATGAAATTAATCTTGTATAAATTTCTATAAGATGCCAGGGAAAACAAAATTGGCTAAACTATTATACCTGCCTCAATTTGAAAAACTGGAGAAAAGGTTGTTGGTTTTTGATGTCAGGAGTAGATGTTGCCTCTCTGAAACACAGGACCCGCACATCCCTTAACACAGTAACTTAGGCGTCATAACCTAACACAGACTAAATTTCGATTACACAGGACCATGTCATCCCATTCATATACACACACATACGTAACATAGTACACTTGTGGCGGAGAAGTTGCCTGGCAAGCACGATGTTCAAGTATTCATGTGGTAACGACGTTAATGATAAAATGTAGACCAAAATTATAACTAATGTGCCTCGAAATGCCACACGCAAAAACGTGAAATAAAAAACAATAAAATATGTTGATCCTTCCGGTATAACCCTAACAACGCCCACTCACTCCATACGTATAACATTTTTATTACTTTCTCTACTACGTATGGTAGAGGAAGTACTGTATTCCGCCCAAAAATTCGATGTCGAGATTTCATTTGAGGCCCTCTGAATCCAAAAGAAGTATATTTAGAAAAAGGTCCGTATGTGTGTGGTGTGTGTGTGGTATGTGTGGTGTGTGTGTGGTGGTGGTGGTGGTGGTGGTGTGTGTGTGTGTGTGTGTGTGTGTGTGTGTGTGTGTGTGTGTGTGTGTGTGTTTGTGTGTCAGTCTGTGGACAGCATAACTCAAAAACGAAAAGTTGGTTAAAACCAAAGTTGGTATTTAAGTTTAATATCTTTCAAGGATGCAATACAAAAATTTTGAAGTAAATTCAGTTACACTAAACTACCCTTTACATGGAAAGCTTTTCGAACATTTTTATTTTCTTGAAATTGGCTCTAATGATTTTGATTAAAATGCCGTATGTTTAAGATATTTTTATGACAAATGAAATGTATAATTTGAATTTTCTGACTATAGCTCCTGTAGTCGTATTTACTCTACATAGCCTTTTGCCACATAATTAAAAATATGCATTTCATTTGTCATAAGAATATCTTAAACAATGGCATTTTAATAAAAATCGTTAGAGCAATTTTTGAGAAAGTCAGCTTTTTCGAAAAATTTTCCATCTAAAGGGTAGTTTAGGATGGAGCAATTTTCTTCAAAATCTTCGCGTCGCATCCTCAAAAAATATTAAACCTAAATACGAACTTTGGTTTTTAACCGACTTTTCGTTTTTGAGTTATGCTACCCACAGACACACTGACACAAACTAACAGATACACACACGAACCTTTTTCTAAAAATGTTTTTTTTTATTCGAGGGTCCTCAAAACATATATTTCTGGTGAAATCTTGACATAGAATTTTTGGATGGAATTCAATATTCCTCTACTTACTATACGTAGTAGAGAAAATAAAAATACTAAGATCAGGCATCACTCGTGTAAAAAATGTGCAAAAAATATATTACTATGTAGCCATTTTATTACAATGTTGTCTAAGAATATTTTTATTTGCACTGAAAATGCCCAACTTTATGTCGGTTGTAGCTTGGGTTTTAATTAGTCTTCACCATACTTGGCATAGGTTGTTTTCCAGTTTAATGTAAAACATTTATGGTGTGTCATTATAAGAACTCAAGAAAAAATAAATTGACATATGAGCTAAGGGCTACACTAATGGTCAGCTGTTTTAGCTGTCCTTACGTGTTAGTATCTGCAGAGCTTGGTTTAAAATGTACTGGTTTTAATTTATGCACATCCTGAGCGTAAAGTCAAAGCTAACTTGGTAGTGTATTCTCCAGAGTGTTCATTTCTAGCGCAGAAGCCTTGTAAATTCTGTTTACCATTTAGATATTTAGAACCTGAAATTAGCTATAGAGAAGTAAGTAGTCTACATAGATAGTAAATGTTAGATGACGAATTATTTCTATTAAAGGTAGCACATTCACAAACCTTATTGCACATAAAATATACTCTATGTAGTGCGTATAATATTTATGTGTCAAAGCTTTTCAGTCTGAACAACTTCAATTAACGCTTAATTTACTGTAAACAGCAAACATCAATTTAGAGGGGGGAAGCTTAACATCAGGATATTTCGTTTTATGTTTCAAAGATGTGTCTTTGAAACTTCAATACTATTTTTTTGAGAGAGCATTGATATTTTATCAATGCATGTTATGTATTACTTATATGCCCTCATACTATTTGTCTTCTATCCTTAAACAATGAGTATTCGTTTGTATGAAAACTGGTTTATTTTGGTGTATATAATTAATTCAATGTATTTCATTTTCAAAATACATCCCATTAATTCTTAGAGGGTAAGAGAGCCTGCGTTGAGATTTTTCAGGAATATTTTCGAGTATTTTTTACAACAATCTGGGCTTTATTCAATTCTGATTTTGTCAACAACAATAGCAATTCGGGCTGCCAAGAAAATGGAAAACACAAGACAAGATAAAACATGAATTAAACGAACTAAAATATGAATACACTTTCAAAAAAGTATCTTGTGCGTTATATTATCATTTATATGTGTAAATCTTCTAAAAATATCCTAGGGAAAGGCTTATTTTTGTATCTACCTCATATTAATCGAGACGAAACTTTTGCAAAAATACTTGATTACGCATTTATTTTGTTTGTAGATACAATGGAGATAGACGAAACCAAATCGAGTTTAAGATATTCATTTAGAAGTAACTCGCTATTTGCTGGACGTGAAGCTTCATACTCTTCCCATGACATCAGAAATACAACTGACTAGTGACTCCATTTTTCAAATCAATCCAAATATAATAATGGATATCATGGGAATGGTTGGTGTACCAGAAAAATTATTTGAAATAAATGATACGCACTAAAGGGTGTTACGTTTTGTCTGTACTAAGTGTTTGCCTACCTCTTAACATTTACCAGTTATGGAACATTATACAAAATGTATTCCGAATGAAGAGACATCTTGGACTATTTCCAGAAAATTCAAAATACATGTACCACCGTGGGTGAAAAAAAAAGTTATGAGGCCAAATTCGTCTAAATCCTACACGGTACAGCGCCATGACTGATCATATAGGTTAGTAATATAAGATTTGGAACTTGTTACAGCCTGTTGCTGCCACTACACAACTGTATCGCGAATGGTGTAAACAAGGCGCTGTACCGTGTAGCACCTGGACAAATCTGACGTTTCAGACATAACTCATATTTTTCACGGGTGTACATTTTAATTTTGCCGTAAATATAAACCATATGTCATGTTAATCAAAATCTATATAGCCATTTTTTAAATAAAAGCTCCGAAAAAGGTTTTAAATAAAGAATATAATGAGGTGGGGGGAATTTCTTGAAAATATTCGTATTGCACACCTTTGAACATAATTTGTTTGTATTGATGACAGTGTTCGTTTTTGAGCCACACACACCAAAGTAAAGCATTTGAGCCATATATCTGGCCGAAACTAAGATTTTGAACCAATTTTCTCATATTCAACGTTTTGTTTGACGACTTCCTGCTCTCTAACACTGTGATAATGCTAATTCGCATTGTTATTTCATGATTTGCATTTAATATTATTTTCGCTGGATACCTATTTGTACACCGTGATCTGACATTCCCATTTTAGTGACTATACACTTCCCTGAACGTTTCACCATCTCTGATCAATAAGTCTCTTCCACGATTGCTTCCTTTTTAACGAGCTCCATGACTACGCGTACTTCGTAAACTAAGCACACAGAGGGCGCTCCAATGGAGATACTACCAACGTAGCAAACTGAAATGCAAAAGTAACTGGTTCTGAATTCAAGCGCAAGTGGCTCAAAACCAATCTCAAATTCCACTATCCCTTACCTGATATGAAGAATCCAAAATTATGTCTCAAACACACACACACACACACACACACACACACACACACACACACACACACACACACACACACACACACACAAACAGATACACACACAGACAAATGCTATAATCAAAAATCAGTAAAGGTAAATCACTCATCCTTGAACAAGAGTTGCACATGCTACAAGAACATAAGAAGAAATGCAGAGAAAATTGATTACTGACATGGCGGATACTCACTCAAAAATAAATATGAGGTCTATGAATTGTCTGCAAGTTAATCTGCAACACAAGGTGTGGCGACCAGTAATCTAATTAGTATAATGAACAAAAATCACGTGGACGTTGTTCTTATGCAAGAACCATATGTGATAAATAATCATCTAGCAAGAATACCCAAATCGCTTAGAACTTAATGTCAGTGGAAATGGAGGGCGAAGAGCGGTCATAATCATAAATAATAAAGAAATAGATGTGGTAGAAATTTCACAACTGTGTAATGAAGATATAGTAGTCATTGAAATTATTTATAGAAACTACAAAATTTATGCAGTAAGTGCATATTTTGATGTAACAGAAGACATTGAGACAACATAAGTCGACTGTAAAATATTTTAAGTTATATCAAAGGAGAGAGTTTGTTAATTGTGGTTGGCAGCAATTGTCGGAGCAAATTGTGGTATGACATGCTAACCAATCAACGAGGTAAGGTATTGGAAGATTTCTTATACTGTGTGATTTGAATATTGTTAACAATATATCTGAACCAACGTTTGAGACGATAAGAGCCAGCAGTTACATTGACTTAACAACAGTTAATAATAAATTGTTCCGACACGTGTCTGACTGGAAGTGTGGTACTCAAGAAAGCTGCTCTGATCACAAACTTGTAACTTTCAAATTAAACACGACACGGCAGCGGATATAGATTACAAGTATAAGTCGAACTAAAAGATACATAATAAAGGATGGCGATATGGAAAAATTCGACGCCACTCTGGTGTAGAATATCACATCCAAGTTTAACTATGTAAATAACACTGACGATATGAATATCTTAGACCGCAAGTTGAAAGAGAAGCTTAATGATGACGACAATGTTGATGAATTGGAACGCTTAGTTTTCTTAGCAATCACAGCAGCATGCAACACAACTGTCAAAGTTTCTCGAGGAGCAAGAGTTGCTCCTGGTGGAGCGATAATCTAACCATTCTGAGGAAAAGAACTAATGCACTACGGAGACGATTCCAACGAACAACGTACCAAAATCTAAGGTTGGAAAGAAAGACTAAATACTATGAAGGCAAACGCGAGTATGAGAAGAAATTACAAGAGGCGAAATTTAACTCATGAAAAAACTTTTGTTCTATACCCGAGGGATCCAATCCTTAGAACATAATATATATAAAATAGCGGCAGGGAAACTTAACACATCCCTGACAACGCTCGAGAAAGAAGGAGAATACACCATAGACACTGAGGACACAATCAAACATATACTAAACCATTTCGTACCTGAAGATACTGAAAAAAGTGACAATACACACCATAAGCCAATTAGAATGGAAGCTAGGACGCCAATAAACACCGCAGATGATACACAGTTTAAAACAGAAGAAATAAGATCCGCTGTTCAAAAATTTAACCCAAAACAGACACCTGGTGAGGATGGATTAACCAGTGTTATCCTATTAATATCATTCAAAGTTCTTCCATTATTTTTCACAGAGCTATACAATATGTGCTTAAAAACAGGTCGCTTCCCAAAAAGATGGAAAAAGTCTACTGTAATTCCAATGTAATTCCTGTAATTCCTGGTAAGGAAGATTCAAAAGATGTATATAAATACCGCCCAATTAGTTTAATAAATGTTAATGAAAAACTACTAGAGAAACTAATGATAGACAGTATTAATTATAGGTCGCGCGTTACTTCTTGACGAATGAAAATTTTATATGAAAGGTTGAATGCGAGTCACTACTCAGCTTTTGCGGGAACGAGAGAGAGGAGGTATAGGTTGCGCGTTCGTTCTTGACGAATGACCTTGAGCAGAAATCCAATGAGTGAGCCTACCCTTAATAAACAGGTCAGCAAATGTTTATGCTACGATAACAGACACCTCTGTTTTCCTCTGTCGCGTGTGTGTATACAGTCGACTGCAGAAGTTTTGTGCGGTACGGATGTATGTATGCATGCAACGAAAATAGCAATTCAGACGAGGGAGAGATGTCGGGAATAGAATAAATGCAAGAAAGTTAAGTGGAAACAGTTATAGAGGTATAGTGTATAATACGTGTGGCTGATATTACTGCAAGTGTCATAAATTGATTTGTAGTGTTGTACTACTTCAGCTCAGAAGCATGCGCGTCATCTCACTGCAGACTGTACCTCCTCTCTCTCGTTCCCGCAAAAGCTGAGTAGAGACTCGCATTCAACCTTTCATATAAAATTTTCATTCGTCAAGAAGTAACGCGCGACCTATACAGTCTGCAGTGAGATGACGCGCATGCTTCTGAGGTGAAGTAGTACAACACTACAAATCAATTTATGACACTTGCAGTAATATCAGCCACACGTATTATACACTATACCTCTATAACTGTTTCCACTTAACTTTCTTGCATTTATTCTATTCCCGACATCTCTCCCTCGTCTGAATTGCTATTTTCGTTGCATGCATACATACATCCGTACCGCACAAAACTTCTGCAGTCGACTGTATACACAAACGCGACAGAGGAAAACAGAGGTGTCTGTTATCGTAGCATAAACATTTGCTGACCTGTTTATTAAGGGTAGGCTCACTCATTGGATTTCTGCTCAAGGTCATTCGTCAAGAACGAACGCGCAACCTATACCACATGCGATCCAATGAGCTGCTCAATGAAAATCAGTATGGCTTCAGTCCCCAGAGAGGAACTAGATGCAGCAATGGAAGTGAAAATTTTCATAGAACATGGTCTGAGATCCAACCAGTACATAATCTTAATAAGCTTGGATGTGAAAGATGCATCTGATACAGCGTGGTGGCCTAGCATTCCTAAAAACTTAAAACAACTCAAATGCCCAAAGAACATCTTTAAATTAGCTTCAGATTACTTCAACAATAGGAAAGCAACATTCTCAATAAATAATTACACTACGGAGAAACAAATCGAGAAGGGTTGTCCACAAGGATCCTGTTGTGGGCCAGGATTTGGGATTATCCTATATAATTCGATGTTAAATCTACAACTCCATAAAAAAATAAAAGTAATTGCCTTCGCAGACGACGTCATCATTGTAACAAGAGGAACATTCAAACTATACGGCGAATCAAGACAGTAAAAATCCAGAACTGGGCCATAGACAACAAAATATAATTCAGCGAGAAAAAATCTGATGTGTTGCACTCACATGACTTTCTCTACTCTTGTACTAACCATTCTTGCAAACTCTTATTCCTATATCTTCATCGCGTTGAGATAAACATTTGTACAAATTATCTTACTGCTTATTTCCTTGTAGGTGCAAGGGGAATGTTAGAATACAGTAGGCTTTGTGCGATAGTCAAATCTTTTAAAGCTTTGAGATTCTGTTGTCTTTACACACTTGACGTATAAAAACAATGAACAACGATGATTCATTTCACGAAAGTTGTTTTCTGAAACTCACACATATAACAAGGAATATTTCCGAAATGGTTCACCCTACAAGAAAACGTATTTGGACATAAATTGTGTATTTTAGCAAGATCTACATTTTTTGTATAGTATGGTTTGGTCTATCTCTAACGGTTTACCAGTTATGCAAAAGTCGTCCAGAGTAAATACGACTACAGGGGCTATAGCCAGAAAATTCAAGATATACTTTTCGTCATAAAAATATCTCAAACATATGACATTTTATTTCTGTGAGACTGATGGCTCCAAGAAATGTGAGACCGGAACAGGCTTAAGCATAACCCGTGAAGGAAGAAGAAGAAGAAGATATGACATTTTAATCAAGATCGTTAGAGCCATTTTCAAGAAAATCAAAATTTTCTAAACCACGATGAAGATAGAGGAATAAGAGTTTGCAAGAATGGTTAGTACAAGAGTAGAAAAAGTCATATGAGTGCAACACATCAGAGTTTTTACCTTGATATGAGCACAAACAGATTTTTCTGACAATAAGCAAAAACTTAGGGAGAAAAGTAACAATTTATTCCGGTAACTCACTCCAACCAAATTCAAACTCCGATCCTCCTAAATTGAGACAGGCACGCTACCTCCACACCATATACCATGGATATTTCCAAGTAACGATACTGTGCCAATTACAGCATGTTACTTAAAACTGGACATGATATTCTATGACGTCAAGGAGTAAAATAGTCATAATGCATACTAGAAGCCTACTTCATAACGAAGTAATTTTTAAATGACTATCTATTTGTTTGGCCGTACTTTGAAAGAGGCGCCTTAAGTATGGTGTATCCTAAACCTTGTGAGTTTATATCAGTGACAAACTGAGAGCAATACTACGTACTACAAATAGACTACATAAGAACGAATTTATATTACTTTTAAAAAGCTACATGAAAAGCCCAAGGAAGAACAACTGCTGTTTGTGAAGCTACATTGTACCAATGAAGGCTCAAAACGTCAAGGTGACCGGCGGTCTGGGTGGCTCAGTTGGTTAGACGCTGGCCTACTGTTCCCAAGGTCGCGGGTTCAAATCCGGCCCAGGCCGATGGTTTTTAAGTGTGCTTAAAAACGACAGCTCCATGTCAGTAGATTTACTGGCATGTAAAAGAACTCCTGCGGGACAAAATTCCGGTACACCGGCGACGCTGATGTGATCCTGGCAATTGACAGCGTCGTTAAACAACAAAATAATTTTTAAAAAAAGTCAAGGTGACCTGCCATGCTAACCAAGGAGTTTTTCTGGCCGCAAGGGAAATCCTGGAATGGAAATCATAGATCACGAATTTCCCCATCTCTCATTTCATTTCAATTTCTTCTTCATCTTTAAGAGCTGAGTGTCGGACACGGCGTTGTGCGGCGCATGGCGCCTGGAATATAACCTCTCCATGTGGATGGGGAGAGGGGAGAGATCTCTGCCCCAATCTGTTAATGTGGACAGAGGACATTGAGGGGTGGGGGCTACGTTGAGACGGTGCTACAACTAACAACTTTAAGGACCTCGTATACGTTTTGGCTGCTTCCTGTAGTTCTCTTTCATTGCTCACGAATCCAACTCTTGGCAGAAGCGTTGAAAATAAAAGGATTAGTTATCATGAATAGGTATCTCTCTAACATCAGTCTGTAAATATTACGTCACTAAATGTCCTGTAATTGTGCTGCAGTGTAGAAATAACATGTAGAAACACACTTAACGGGTTTGCTGTCAAGTTCCGTAATCTTGATAGCAGAAGCGATAGAAATTTCTGCTGCAAGAATGTTAGGAGAGTAGAAGTGTGTGTGTGTGTGTGTGCGCGCGCGCGCGCGTAGTGTAGTGTTTAACGCCCGATTTTACTACTGCGGCACCGCAGGTGGTGGGATGATGATGGAGCACCGGTGGAATGAGATAACGGGGGAAACCGGAGAATCCGGAGGAACCCCGCCCCAGCGCCGCTTCGTCCACCACAAATCCCACATGCGGTTGCCTGGGATCCAACCTGGACTGCTTTGGTGAGAAGCGAATGGTCTAACCACTCGGCTACGGCGCAACCAAGAGAGATAGTATAGTGGACACAGTTTATCGGCAGTCCCCAAGAGTTCAAGATGGCTGACATTACACTAAACAGCTGACGAAAGAATTCCAAAAAGCAGTCCTGCCAACGTACATAGTAAAGGCATTTCTAACCTCAAATATCACAGAGTTAAAGTAACATACTTTCAAACAATAATAATGCTTGAACATCGTTACCACACAACAAAGAACGGACTCACCTTCGGCAAATCTTGTTCTGCAGTAACACTGTTGGATGAAATCACTTCCGAGCTCTAAATATCAATGAATATATATATTCATTGCACTACTGTGTAGCGAACACAAAAATAACAATAACAATAACTATAACTGCATATACTGCTCTAAAAGAATTCAAGACAAAATCACAAACACGAGCAGTACGTCCACAGATTGATTAATTAATCAATACGGCGTCTAAACAGGATCTTGTTTTAAAATCTATCGGTTGGCCTCTCTGCAAAGCGTTCATAAATAAGCACTTCTGTGGCAACATAACAGACGCAATAACACCAACTGTGGCCATAGCTTTACCATGGTTATATGTTACGAACAGTTGGCGGCACTAATGCAACCTAACGGATGGAATATCACCAAATATAACCAGACTGCACCATAATGGGGAGAAAAAGACAGGTTGTTTTTTTGGGTATCTCAATAAGCTGTGCAGCTCCGTGACGGCATGGAGAGTATAGCTGTAAAGCTAATGTACTCTACCATAGACTATCATGAATAGGTGTAGACTATGATAGTTTTCTTAGTAGAATTACTCAGATAAAAACCTACCCACGTTACCTGTGCGTTTGGTGTATTGCATACCTACCGGGCGTTGTTTACGTTTTTGATCATGTTTTACTAGATCCCATTAGAAAATTTAGGAAGTGATGAACTTTGAACCTTCTCAAACTGAAAGAGGGTATAAAAGGGCGGCTCAACCTACAGAATATTACTGTCTTCAAAAACATTTGGAAGCTCCTCTAAATACATTTCAGATCAAACACACTGGTACAGATCACGAGTTATGTTATTTGGAACCGAAAAGTGAAATTTACATATTGATCACCGTTATTGGTGATGTTATTATGTTATTATGTTTGAATTTCTCCTTCAATTTCTTAATTCGTTGTATTTTGAATTATATTTCTACAAGTGCTACCAATACTACCGGTAATGTTACTACGTGAATTACGTACTACACCATGAACAGAAAAATAAAAGCACAATGTGTCATTTCCTCTTGTTCGTATTGTAACCCCGTCCACTCTGCCACACGGCGGTTGGCACTCTGCTACCCGCTGCTATCTATCTACCTCAGAGAACCGGCCAGTCCCTCAAATTGTGTCAGTGGTGGAACCACGTCGCATAAGTTAAAAAACTACTTCAAAGCTGAATAGGAACATGAGTACTTTTGTGTTCCTAGTTAAAATAAACATTCGATGTGTTGCACCCACATGACTTTCTCTACTCTTGTACTATTCTAACAAACTCTTATTCCTCTATCTCCTTCATGTTAGTACAAGAAAACATTTGGAGAAATTATCTTATTCCTAATTTTCTATTAGGTGCAAGAGGAACAGAGTAGGCTTTGAGCGTTAGTCAAGTCTTTTAAAGCCGGTCGCTGTGCGAAGTCTTTGAAATTTCGTTCTCTTTGTACGGCCAAGAGATACAAAAGTGAATAACGAGAAAAGTTTTGAGAAAAGTTAGTTATTGCAAAACTTACAGAAATAACAAGGAATATCTCTGAAATGGTTCACTCCACAAAAAATGCATTTGGATATAACTTGTGTTTTAACAAGATTTATCTTTTGTAAAATAAGAGTTGGTCTATCTCTTACGGCTTTCCACGGAATACGGCCCGGATTCGATCCCACTGGGTGCAGATTTTAAGTCCCGGATATAGGACCGGTGCCCACTCAGCATCGTGAGGAAATTGAGGAGCTTGCGATAGGTAAGCGGCCCTGGTCATGAAAGCCAAGTTTCGGGCTGGGGGTGTCGAGATGCTGACCACATCTCCTCCCCGTATCGGTTGGATGATCGCCCATCTCTACCTTGCGTATGTGGGCGTGAGGCCGGCAGTCGGGTTGGCAGGTCCTGGTCCGATATGGACTGTAGTGCCACGGGTTTATTTAATTTAGATAACCTGCTCTCTTTATTGTTACATAAACCGTTGCATTATTGAATATTGCAGTAATCACATTGTAAGGATTCTTAGATTTCAGCTAAGATAACACTTCAGGTTTTTTCCACGTACTGTATGGAATGAGTTCCGCTCTTACTAGATGGTAAGAGCCATTGTCCATTATCACGCTTTACCAGATCTTTATAACCATGGCAGGACACTTCACCGAAAACTTATTGAATATGTTCAATATAATAACATGTTCACCTTTCCTTAAGGACTTTCCCTGCAGATGTTAAACAAAACCACTTCTACCGATCTTGTTTCCATGTTGCACGCCAAGATGGCGCTGAGGCAACAGGCAAACCCTACGGTTGACAGCTGGTATTCAAAGCTTGCGAACTAAATTACTGCGGTTGGCAATAAGGTATATAATGTATTATTGCAGTGTATTACATTGCAAAGCCATATTCTATGTCATAACGACAATTAAGTGGTTCATTGAACGCAAGTAAAGCAAGAAGCTAATTAGGAACTATATTGTGGAAAAATACGAGAGTATTAAAATGCACCAGCCAATGGAGTTCATTTCCGCCACGTGCTTCTGTTTACACCTACTTATCTTTACAGTAAACCAATTATAGGGAGGGCGATGAACAACCTACGGACCAGGCAGACTACTCCACGGGGAGTGGTAGCCTTCCCTTTCTGATAGCATCCGCGCATCTACCCCGCACTGCCAGACGCCTTGAAACCTAGAAAGAGACCTGAAAGATGAAAAGGAAGTAGAATATAAGGAAACGAATGGATATAAAATCCTATTAGATAAGAAACCATCCTAGAATAATTAGCCTATCAACCAGAGAAAACCACGAAAACTCGAGGTCAAAGTAGGCTGTTATGGAATGAAGCCTAGGACTTCCCGAATGCGAGCTGCATGTTACCCCGCAGCCATCTTGACACGTTCTTAGTAGTCATTATTTAGTTCATTTTTGCCGATAAATTCTTTTGAATTTTCACCTTCAAAAAGACCTGCATTTTAACCACAAGATATATTACTGAAATTTCCCATTGATGTAATCATCATCTGTTATGCCACACCCATATAAAAGTAAAAGGTACAGGATAGACAACAAAGTGGAATCGCGCAATGCGATCCATTGTGGCTAACACACCATCCAAATCAAAGTGAGGGAGCTGCAGGAAGCTACAGAGAGATGCGGAAATCTCTAACATTTCCAAGTATGGTAAACCGTCTGACTGCTGGAGCTGCCTGAGAGGGTGAATACGATCTGGCAACCCTCTAGTGTCCATGGGGAGTATTTTTTACATGGTGCGAGCATTCATGCAATCTTTATGGCTCTGCCATACACAAATAACCTAGGCCATGCATGGGGAAGAGGGGTGACAGGAATGAAATCGACTATTTACCCTCTCCACTTACCCCAACACCAAATACAGGCCACCTGTATTTTCCGGTTCGGCTTGTTTACGGATACACACGTCTCTACCAACAAGGGAAGTTTCAAGGTGTGCAGTGGCGGAACCGAATATATATTAATATTGTGATTACGTGATTGTGATTACGTTGCGTACATTTTCTTTTGGCATAGCAAACACAAAACTTTATTTTACCAGGAACAAAATTACTTATGTTCCCATTCGGCTTTGAAGTACCTTTTTACCTTGTTATGCTACATGATTACGTCAATGACGCAGTTTGAGAGACTGGGCGCTTCTATGAGGTACATAGATAACAGTGGGGAGGGGGTCGTGGCCTGTTAGCTAACCAGTGTGTAACAGAGTGGACGGGGTGAAAACTACGATATAGAGGAAATGACACATTGTGTCGGTTTTCCCCATCTATGACCTGAAAGGTGAAAAGGAAAAGGGAATGAAGGGTAAATTATGGAAAGGAATTCTTGGATTTAGATTAAGCATCCCTGCATTCGTGTGACAATGAGAAACCACGAGAAAACCGAAGTCAGAGTGCGCCGTCGACGGGGATCAAACCCGCTACCTCCCGAATGCAAGTCGCACACATTACCTCACTCGGTATACCAAAATATAATTAACTCCAAGATAAATTTGTGTTGCTCGTTAATTTTAAGATATTTTACAATACCAACCGAATTCTACGATGTCATTCTTAAGGTCTTTGGTTTTGTTCCGCTGCATTGAGAAGCTCAAGTTACATTTGCACAGAAACAGGCGCCGCTAATGTGTATCGTGACCGTTAAGTGGACAAGGAAAGTAGTCGAGATGTCAACTCCACTTGCCGCTCTTTCGTCACGTAAGTAAACTCGTTGACCAGCCAAGTCGTTCATTCAGGGAAAGTAAGGGACAGCAAGTAGAAGAGACTTGCAACTCCTTTAGGTGCATCATGAGGAATTTTCCGAAACCCAAGATTTTCTCGTGTCTTTATAAAGAAGTGCAACGTTTGGTGCGTATTTCAAGTTGTACTTGGATTACGCCATTAATGGAGCTATTCGTTATGGACTTTGTCTGCATGACGAATGTAACTGTAGAGAGAAAACTATTATGACAAACTTTTGTTGTGTTACTTGTACGTTTAGTTTAAATAAAACTTCTTGAATCTTATTGGATCTCTCCATGACGTTTCTTACAAATTAGCCGTCAGAGAAGTTGTATCTCTAGGAAGTTTAAAAGTTACGGTTGGTTTCTCTAAAACCTCCGTGGAACATTCTGGAAGCTTGTCTTTGTTATATTTACAACTTTGTCCTTCAGCTAAAGTTGTTCTTTGTCAATACGCCTCTCAGAAACAAAGGGAGCAAACTTGCTAGCTTCGAATAGCGAAAATATACTCGTGCCTTCACTATACTGACTCTTACATCTGTTTACAGCATTAACGTAGAAACCTTGAAATCCTCTAATATTATTATGATTGACATTAATTAACCAATAATTAGACACTGTGAACTGGGATATCGTCTCAGAATGCGGGCTTGCTTAAACGTACCGTCATCATCGAAACAACTTACTAGTGACCGAGCGGAATGATTCAAGCGATAACTTCTGTAGATCTTATTCAGGTTTAAATTCCATGGGCTGACTAAGCTGACGGGATTTTTCGCTCCCTCGGTTGCCGGATAGGATATTCAATACCACGATCTTAGGTCTAAAACAAACCTTCCTAACATATGAGAGTTCCAGAAGAACTACTCAGATCTATACAAAATTCTCCCACCATCTCTTCGCAGATCGACCCAGTGATGTTTTCCCTGATTAGTTCGTAGTTCAAGATCGCCCGGCGCTGCTGCTTTTGGGCATGCACTTGACATACGGGAAGCTATTTTCTTGATACTTCTGAAAGGTTTCCACTGCCAAATCTTGTAGGGTATTTTGTTGTTAATCCCAGTTAATATAATCTGCTGCTCGGGCATAAACTTAATTTCACTGGCAGTAATTCTATTTTAATTCTCACTAAACAACAGTAAAAATGAAAATAGATGATAATGAATTCTCTGCCATTAATCCTCATATCATGAATGCTAATAGAATGGACGACATCTTAATGCTATGTGTCCGGCACGTGTAGAAGCAGAGATATTTGGCACCAGGTCTCTATGGCTTCCATTTTATCCGTCGCGTATAGAAGCAAAAGTCCAGTTGCCTAAAGTAACTTTGTGGGCACTTAACGAAGCAAGATGGCAGAGTACAGGAATGAAACCCGGGAAGCTAGCTGTCCGCCATATCTCCACCTGTCAGATCCGTCGCGATATCACCACGTAGTTAAAGTGACGTAAAATAAATAGAGAAAGAATAACAATGATGTTCGAATATGAATTAATGTTAACTGGGAATATCACAAAAGTAATTGACTAAGTTACAATTGCTTTGTGTTTATTACGTTATCAGCTCTGAAATATTGTTTCCTAGTGCCGTAGGTACCTATGCCCTACAACTTTAAAATGATGGTCTGTCTCTATAATTATCCTATAGCTGGAATTCCTCTTTCTTGGCTAACAAAATCAGGATGAATACTAAATCTGGTAATGGACGTATCTCTGTGGCTTATATAATGGGACAACCTGGAGCAGGGGTGAACAGGTCCACTGCAATCATGCCCCCAATTGATGGCCCTTGCCTTCATCCTGCATTATAATCCATTTTATAATTAGTAGGGCTAGGAAGTTCATGCATTTGCATGTTTTTCATAGGGGTTAAAAATGTATGCTTTTACATTATGTGCACGAATTATGGAATTTTAAGTTATTTGGACGTGATTTTATAGTGCATATAACTGCTATTTTCTTGATTTTGATCAATGCATAATATTTCAATACTATATCCTCTATATAGCATATTTTAATGATTTTTGTGGTTTTTTCCCACCTAGATAATATTTTTCATATTGGTAGTGTTGCATGATGATGTAACTCGCCAGGTGGCGAGAAGCAATGCTGAGTCATGTTGATATGTAGTGAACCCCCTGTTTCCATCCTTTCATTATATGTATGTGCGTAGAGAATAATCAGTGCGTTATCTGAGAGGTTTATATTAACAAAGATAAAGTGCAGGTCAACGTTTTGAGCAGCACGATTATAGCAACGCTTGCCTCTGCGTGGTCTTCAAACGTAACAGTGTTGTGAACTGGTTCCCTCCAAATTAAATTAGGCGTATAAAATGTTAAAAAGCTCTTCAAATGCCGAAAATAAAACCAACTTTGAGTGCTAGATTAATTAATTTACAGAAAGAGTTTTCGGGTGATTTGATATCTACAGATAATAGGGCACTGTTTTGTGGAGCGTGTGACAAAAATATAGGGAGTGAGAAAAGATTTCAAATAGTCCAGCACATAAACACAGCAAAACATAAGGAGAATTTAATCAGAAAACTCGCAAACAAATAACCTGTTCTAAAACAATTACATAGTAGAATATTTAGGAAGTAGGGTTACCGAATTTTCCTATGACTTGTGCCAAGCATTTTTAGCTGCTGATATTCCCTTGTTCAAAATTAGTAATCCGATATTTAAAAACTTTCTTGCCAAGTGTACTCAACAACATGGGCCTGAAGAATGTACACTGCGTAAGACTTATGTAGGGCATTGTTACAATAACGTATTGTCAAATATACAAAATTTAGCGGATCAGTTTGTGTGGTTGTCTGTTGATGAAACCTCTGATTCTGAACGCAGTTCTATTGCTAATATAATCGTGGGTGCCTTAAATATTGAACAAAAGGCTACAGCTTATCTCCTTAATATGTGCAAATTGTCGGCCACTGACAATGTATCTGTGACACAGTTTGTGATGGACTCTTTGAAATTACAATGCCCATGTGGTTGCTTTTATTTGTTACCTTATATGATAAAATCAGGAAAAACTCTGAAAGGTATTTTTCCTAGCTTAATTCATATAACTTGTTAGGCACACGCTCTTCATGAGACAATACGCGATTCTTTCCCACTGGTAGATAGATTTGTGTCCAGTACAAAGAGAATTTTTGTTAAATCTCCTAAAAGAGTTAAGTTGTTTAGATCAACAGCACCTAATATCCGACTTCCTCCTGCACCAGTGTTAACTCGATGGGCAACATGGGTCGATCCAGTTTTATATTATGCTGAACACATAGAAATAATCGAAGAGGTTGTTAATTCATTGGACTCGAACGATGCTTCATCAATACAAACTGTGCAAAATATTCTGTCAGGCACTGGGTTAAAGAAGGATCTTAGTTTCATATCTGCCCATTTTTCTTTCTTACCAACAGCCATAACGGCATTGGTAGAAGTAGGATTTCCTTTGCATGAATCACTTACTGTGCTTGAAAAAACAATATGTGATCTAAGTTCGGTTCCTGGTAGCATAGGACAAAAAGTGAAAGAGAAAGTGAATTATGTAATTTCAAAAAATTCTGGTTATAAACAGATGTGCGATATTCGAGACATCCTCGAAAGAAAACCATCTGTCACACTAAGAGACTTGTCTCTCTCTGTGAAGCAGTTAACATCATTTAATATAACATCTTGTGACGTGTAAAGAAGTTTTTCACGTTACAAAAGTGTTTTTCCAGACAATAGACGACGTTTCACTGTTGAAAATTTGTGTAGTGTCGGTTGTGAACTGCAATTTAGCAGGTAATACTAGCAACGGAACCACTTCTGCTTCAACCTCTAAGGAATAAGGTAACTTTATTATTTACACTAACTCGTCTACTGCAAAGGGGCATGAACTGTTCTAACGAAATAGTGCATGTTTCTTGGCATATTTTGAAGTTTTTAAGAGCATATTTGCATGCATATTTCAGTGTTTTTAGGGCATGAACTTCCGAGCCCTAATAATTAGACGGACATCGCAACTAAGGTGTTCACAGGAGTAAAGCGCAATCGGCTCTTATCACGTGATTTACTCCACTTAGGGAAGATATTCTGTCTCTGATTGGCTAAAGTTAGATATGAACTTGATTCCTACTGAATGAAACTGGGGTAGTAGTGCACTCTACTCCAGGCAATAAAGGATGCGGTAACCATTCCGGTGCTCACTGAGAGAACTAGGCCAGCTTGAGTGGCGTCGGATGCATTCAATCTGGAAACATCAGGGACTTCGTCCACGCTTGCGCACATCGTCTCCCTTGGGTCTCCCCCTCATTCCCCCCTCCCAGGAGTCGTGTTCGAAGATCAAAAGGCCACACCAACCTACGTGCAGTACTCTGTCCCAGTTTCGAGAACCCCTCCTTGATATGGACCTCCGTCAACCAAAAAAAATGAGTCATGTGTGGAACTGATATATACATGGGTACGTGCATACACACATACTTGATAGATAAACATGCCCACATGTTAAAACCTGCAAATTATTTGGCACTCGTGGAGTTGTTGCCGTTAATGTAAGCCTGGTGTTCCAGACATGGCTCATTTTTTTCTCCACGGTGGTATCCTTGCCTTTAGAAAATCGTGATCAAGTTACCATTTTACTCTGAGGCATCCACAAGGAATGTAAATATCACACCAAGCAAGTATTAACTTTAGATTCTAATAACGCGTAGATACCACGTAAGCTTCGTTCCGTGACAATAGGAAGATTTAGGAGTTTCGTACTGCCTAATAAGACCAGCGCCGGGCATTGCTTGTTAATTTTCACCTTTTTATCTATCTTTAATCATAATTTTACCGTTAACAATATTGTTTTCATTTATGTTTTTATATTAAAAGAACGCGCACGTTGTTCAAACATAAATTCAAGAAAGGTGGGGAACGCAGCGGCCGGGCGGTAAGTCTTGGTCCGTGAAGGGCTGTTGCGCTAAAGATTATTTATACCATAATAAATTATGATCTTTCACTGTTCATATTATTAGTCACAAGTTCATGACATCTTTAATTATAATTTTAAAGTTTACAATTGCCTTTTAATGTGTTTTACTCTCACAGTCATATTTATCCTTTTTAAAGGGACATAATCCTAATTACTATCACCAATCTCATTATCAATTGCTAGTTCATCTTCATATACACCGAAAGGATGTACCCATCTGACCGAGCATACTTCATCTTTAGATGTATTCGTGCCATATTAATACTGAAGAAACACAATATCACAAAATAACTAATGCAGTATGAATTTTACAGGTGCTACTGAAACGTGATACTTATTAAATAGCAGTAAATATTACTGATCAGTTGAAAATAATGGATCTCTAATTTGTATTTGCAGAGCAAAAATGAAAGTATTTTAACACTGTAGAACAAGGAAATGCCTCAAATGTTAAATATCTTAACAGTCAAATTGACCGGCCATAGTCTTACAAGGGGGCAGTATAAAATTAAAGCATTTATAATACTATTAATTTTTAAAATAAAATGTTAAATGGGTCCACAGTTAGCAAGTTATGACAGTTCATGAAGTTCCACTTCATTTAATTCAACGGTATGTAGCACGTATACAATTACAAATCGTTAGCCGGTGAATTTGACAGTTTGGTCTTCCTATGCCTACAATCCTTAGGGATACTGCTTTCTGTCATACCATGAAGGATTTGTACTTAATCCTGATAAGGCTACTTCACCTACAACTAGTTATGATGAGTTGCGCAGAGGTAGAGAGGTAGAGGTAGAATGCAAATGGAGTGGTCTCCATATTCAGTCTATAGTCAAGCTACTGTATATCAGATCTCGGGAGGAATGCAGGATATGGAACTGTTCGAGGGTGTGTCGGAATCTGGAGCAGGGCACAAGCCACCATAGGGTCCCTAACGTGTGCTGAAGATTCCTCATCTTGGCGCTAGATGTCTTCGTGCAGCCGCCAGTCTCATGTGTTTCGACATCTTTCCCTCACTGAGAGGACTGGCGACCACAGCGCCACCCCCACGCCGAAAACAGCAGTTACAGAGCGCAGATTCCACCACACAACAGTGCCAAAACCGCTCCCTCGCCAATACTTATGACCCCGTAAGAATAGATCGAAGATGATGGTGAACTGAAAAGTCGTGAAAAGGAAATTAATCAACCAGTATTCGCCTAATGATTGGGATAACCATGAAACAAACCTTTGGTGAAATTGGTCGGTCATCAAGGACCAAACCCGGAACCTCCGAATATGGGTTGCCGCTTGAGCCACACCACTCGTAGTATGACACAGAAAGGTGAAGATTCTCATGAAATGAGTTAAGTTATGAAGACAATAACGCACATATCTTATAAAAATAATGAAATACAAAAGAGGGAGAGAGAAAAGTGGGATAACGCACTATAATGCTGTTACTTATAGACGTCTATTTAAAAACACGCCTCAGGTTTCTAAACTTTCACATCCTGTAGTCAGTGATGTTCCATAGATCTACTTCACGTGGTTTACACATCCATTATGGTAATGCCGTATTCCATATTAAAAGAGAAACGCACATGATCCACAAGTGATGAGGGGGTTACCCCTGAGCGAGACCAAAAAGCACATAAACTTAATCTGCGCGCATTACAGGCACTACACAATTTAACAGGCTGTTCGTGCTGCAGTGCAGATTCAACTGCTAAAATATTTATATGTTGAAGGGAGGGAAAAACTCCGAAAGCTCAAATCTTCCAAAGTTGTTGTCCAACGCAGGCTTGCACAAGCTAGCCAGTAAACTGATGCAATGCGGATTCTTTCAACAAAAGTTACGCTTCGTATTGATAGTATATTAACTTGCTGCACTAAAATCAATCTTAGATGTCTTCAAGTATCTCAAACGTACTTACTGTTCTTCCAAGTCATCTGCTGAGGAAACTGACCCTGTAGATTACATGTGTGGACTGCCATCTCTCCAGGAACCTAATATTTTTAAACATATTTTAAGGGAATAAACCTTATTCTAATTAACATTATTCTAATTATTCAACAGAACGAGATGGCTCGGGCGTTAACATGTGGCCCACATTCGAGAAGTGCAAGATTCAAATCCCATGAGTCGACCAAGCTGACTGGGTTTTTTTCGTGGTTTCCCTCATTCGGCAAGGCAAATATCAGATTGCATATTTAACACCATGACCAAAACTTCCACCTTAAGTTCAAAACAATAGTAAAAATTAAAAATAGATGGTAATAGCGAATGCAGTGCTACGTATCCACAGATAATGAAAGCAGAAAGACTGGATGGCACCCTAATGCCATCTGCCTGTCACAGAGACGGAGGCACAGCCCTGCGTTGATCCCTCTGTGGACTCGTAACAAAACAAGATGGTATGGTACTAGGATGAGATCTAGAAGGCTAATTGTTCGCCACATACCGATCTACGAGGTATCTCCTAACGGATCTAGATCCGTCGTGATAGGACTACGCAGCTTAAGTGACGTAAAATAGAAAAGGGTAATTATTCACAATTTCTAATAACTGTGGTATATATGTTTTCAACAAAGCTAACACTCTAAAGCGTCTTACAAGAGTTGGAAGAACTCGATCAGCTTAAAACTGCAGACATGAATATGTCAAAGATAAGTACATAAGGGTCAATCCACGTCAAATCGAACACCCGTAAAACACGACTTTTTTGTAGGAGATTCAAAATTGTTTTATGAATAATAGGCATTGAATAAGGAGACCCGTATTTTTTTATTTCCGTATTTTTAAATTACTTGCTTAGTTATGGCTATTAGAAATTAGGCAATTTCTGCGCGCACCGTAATGAGCAATTCCGCGTGTGACTAACTGACATTTACACTACATTTTCTTCTTAAAATGTCTGTCTAATGGTCAATATAGGTGTAAAAATGTTATTTTAACGACATATGGTGACAGAGAATACATTGGCGGTTGTGATAGGGAATATAAAAACCTTAAAAAGTGAAACAATTATTCAATAATGAGCGCTAAACTTTTCGTGACTAACTGACCTACAGTTGACAAAAATGTCAGTCACTTATTCTTACTGTTTCATTTCTCTTAATCCTTTCAGTCATAAATTATTTTGCTACTTATGCCGTTCTTCCTCTAATTCGAAACCAATTTAGATTAAGGTCTGGGACACCTTTAGCCTACTGACTTGAATAGCCATGATCGTTAAGGCGACACGTAGTGCATTGGCAATGCACTCAAAGCCTGAGGTGATGGTGCCTCTGGTAAAGGACGGGAGTACCCACGTAAAATAATCGGTGTGATGGTACGCGTGGAGTGAGTGAGTGTGTGGGGTTTAACCGCCCGTCGACAACGAGATCATTTGAGCCCAGTACGCGTGAATGATAACGGGGTATCATTTGAATGCAGTTGCCTGGATTTTGCTTCTTTTCATATAAAAAAACATTAGAACATAAATTGTAAAAAAAATAATTTTGTACAATTCAGAACATCTCAAACACATATGCTTAGTTGGTGTCGGACAGTATAACAAGCATATAGCAGAAAAAACCGCTAAAAGTATCACAAATAGGAAAAAATGCATATGTCCATGATAATGGACACCGGGACTGAAAGGGTTAACTGTTCTTTGTTTACTGTAATTGAGCATAACAATGCAGCGTAACACGGTTTACAACTGTTTTGTGGGCTGAGATGCTATATTACAGTTTATTCACCAGCTCGTGGTCCCTGGCAGGAATGCAACCAGCCACTACGTCAGTAACCAATTCCAGGTAAACAGAAATATCGGAGGGAGAACTTGCTTCTAATCGCGTTTAGGATAACGTTGCCAACCTTGGGGTGTGCATTTACTCTAGATTAAAGTAGAGAACTCGCTCAAAATAGCACAATTTAAATATTATTGTCAGTTAATGCAGTATATTTAGCTTATAAACTGTAAATGTTTCCAACTACTCACCAATCATTTCCTGCATTTTCCATGTTTTTCAAAAACACTGCTGGTCTGTCTCGCCCTTATGTTCGTTCGAGCCTTATATCGTGTAATTCCTGTAAGAATAAGTCATCTTTTACATTTCTTTAAGTATTCATTTTATCTTGGCCAAGTTCTATGGGATTGAGGTTACACATGTATGGGGGCAACTAAATGACAATGTGGCCCAATAAAACAAAAATAACCAATAATAACATTATAACAATTGAGGAAGAATTCGGTATAACAACTTCTCATTCCCTCCTGCAGGATCAAAGAATGAAGTATTAATTTCGGTTGTTTCAATCATCCAATAAAGATCTGTTTTATGCATACAACTATCACACAGCCACAATCACCGCAGACTTCACAATACTCCCAGGTGGAAATTTATCTGCTTCTACATTACTTTCACCATTACTTCCGACACAAAACTACTGATAAGTGCGATTTTACTACTCAAATTGGGAGAAATTTGCATCGAGTAAACGTAGCGCGAATAATATTGGAGGTAAGTTGGCAATGTGACCAGCAGAGCGAATGTTTACAAAACTCAGGTTACACTACTCAGGTTTCTCTCCCCTGCCCTTTATTCCCCTTAGACCTTGAACTGGTGAATAGACAGTACAATGTGTCGTTCATTTGTAATCCTGAAATGATGTTTTCTTGTAGAGGTTCTACCTTTTTAATTTGTCTACCATGTACGAGAGAAGACATTGAATTCCATCCAGAAATTAGTTACCGAAATTGCACTGTAAATGCACGTTGTGAGGTTTATATATGAACAGCATAACTAAAAAATGTGATGTGTTGCACCCACATGACTTTCTCTACTCTTGTATTAACCACCCTTACAAACTCTTATTCCTATATCTTCATCGTCATAGATGAGATAAACATTTGTACAAAATATCTTATTGTTTGTTTCCTTGTAGGTGCAAGGGGAACATTAGAATACACTAGGCTTTGTGCGATAGTCAAATGTTTTAAAGCTTTGAGATCCCGTTCTCTTTGCACGCTTAACATGTAGTTGTAAAACACTGAACAACGATGTTCCATTCCACTAAACTTTTAAGATTTTCGAAACTGACACACATAACAAGGAATATCTCCGAACTGGTTCACTCTACAAAAAAAAATTATTTAAATATAAATTGTGTGCTTTAGCGAGATCTATATTTTTGTATAGTAAGATTTTGACACACACATACATACACACACACAGACACAAACGCGCGCGCGCACGCACGCACGCACGCATACACACACACGAACCCTTTCCTAAAAATGTTTCTTTTGGATTCAGGTCTCAGTGAGATAACGACATCGAAGTTTTGGGTTGAATACAATACTTCTACTTACCATTAGAGAAAGCAACAATGAGTCCCATTTGTGCAAATATTTTAAACCATTTAGTTCTAGATCAACGGTCGTGTTTTCTAACTACCAATTTATTTAAATCTGGTTTCAAAGCCAAAAAACTTAGTGAAGAACATGAACTAAATTTGTAACTGTTAATGTAGACCTGAATCTACTTTTCACATAACTGAATTCTGAAATACGGTAACTGGCCCTGCCAGATTGTTGAATATCGCACTGGAAGCTTGTGACGGCTTATTTTTATTGAGTCTGTTGGAGAACAGGGATTTCAATTCCTCAAATCTCCGTTGTTGAGTGTGCCCTCTATGACAATAAAATTAATTATAATGTTGAAAAACGTGATAGCAAGATAGTAGGAGTTTTTCATCCGGTAAATATTAGTGCACAGGATGTCACAGTAAATAAGTAATAAGTAATAATAATAATAATAATAATAATAATAATAATAATAATAATAATAATAATAATAATAATAATAATAATAATAATAATAATAATAATAATAATAATAATAATAATAATAATAATAATAATAATAATAATAATAATAATAATAATAATAATAATAGTAATAATAATAATAGTAATAATAATAATAGTAATAATAATAATAGTAATAATAATAATAGTAATAATAATAATAATAATAATAATAATAATAATAATAATAATAATAATAATAATAATAATAATAATAATAATAATAATAATAATAATAATAATAATAATAATAATAATAATAATAATAATAATAATAATAGTAATAGTAATAATAGTAATAGTAATAATAGTAATAATAGTAATAGTAATAATAGTAATAGTAATAATAGTAATAGTAATAATAGTAATAGTAATAATAGTAATAATAATAATAGTAATAATAATAATAGTAATAATAATAATAATAATAATAATAATAATAATAATAATAATAATAATAATAATAATAATAATAATAATAATAATAATAATAATAATAATAGTTGCTGTATGTTGTAAGAAAACATACAAACATCGATATTACGATGTTGCGATATTCATTCATGTTTTTATTAAAACGGCGTCTAACACTATGAGGTACATGGCATATTGAATAATCACATATTAAGCAAAATGGTTCTTCGTTATTAAAATACAAAAATAATCTGCTCCCCATTCTTCATGAAACGCGCCGTGTAATCATCCTGAACGTCGCGTCCGTCCAGTACTGCTTACTAGTTTGAACTGCACCTTGTAGCTTATTGGTATGGAGGGAGGTAGACAGCTGAGTACGAGAGGTGGCTCCTAAGAGACACTTAGTGACACGCCTGATCTAGATTAATAAGAAATGTATTGAACACAATGTGTACAATAATAAAAGGCTCACTTTCTCACCAGTCTTTAGTTAGTGCATTTAATTAATTAGCTCTACTTTAGTATTTTAATAAATTATATGGTTTGAGCAATGTTTTTGTTCTAGGACAAACGCCCTTATAAGGATTTGGCAAGCCATTTTACTGAACGTGATTTCAAAAAGTGTGTTGCACGAGCTGACTGGCTCGACTGTCAGCTGCTTCGGCGTGTATCATTAATCTCCTAGCTTCTAGGTATTGAAGGGGGGAAAAAAACATTTCTGATGTGTTGCAATCACAAGACTTTCTCTACTCTTGTACTAACTATTCTTACAAACTCTTATTCCTATACCTTCTTCATGTTAGTACAGATCAAAAGTTGCAGAAATTATATTATTCCTAATTTTCTTGTAGGTACAAGGGGAATATGAGAATACAGTACGCTTTGAGCGATAGTCAAATCTTTTAAAGCTGGTCGCTATATGAAGACTGAAATTTCGTTCTCTTTGCACGACCAAGAGAAAGTGAATACTATCTTCCATTTGAGAAACGTATAAGTATTGCAAAACTCACACAAATAACAAGGTATATCTCTGACAATGGTTCAATCTATAAAAAATGCATTTGAACATAACTTGTGTTTGAACAAGATATACATTTTTTGTATAATAAGATTGGTCTATCTCTAACGGTTTACCAGTTATGCGGAAGTCATCAAGAGTAAACATAACTCGATCGGCTATAGCTAGAAAATTAAAAATATGCATTTAGTTTGCCATAAGATTATCTTAAACATGTGACATTTTAATCAAAATCGCTAAGACCCATTTCCACAAAATAAAAATTTTTGAAAATGTTCCAACTTTGATTTGTAACAGACTTACCAGTTTTGATTTATGCTGTTCTCTCTCTCTCTCTCTCTCTCTCTCTCTCTCTCTCTCTCTCTCTCTCTCTCTCTCTCACACACACACACACACACACACACACACACATTCTCCATAAAGTGTCCTTTTTATTCGGGGTCTCAAAAGGTATATTTCCGGTAAAATCTCGACATCAAAATTTTGGGTAGAATACAATGCGCTGCCTACTTACTACACGTAGTAGAGAATGTAAAAAGAACTTTCGTATAATAAGACCTGAAGAATCAGAAGAAAAGCGCACTGATGTCCGTCATGCGTGTGTTTTCGTATATTAATGTTTAACACCTTCAAACATGTTTGTTACTCATTGAATCTGCTGGAGGAAGAACGATGGGAAAGTTACATTAGACAGCATCAAATTTTACCTGTGCGCTATGATCTGTGAGCAAGGCCGCTAGACGCGCCTCTCTTCAATAGCGGTGGATTCCTGAGTTTACTCTGCGGCATGCCGAAATGCGTTTCAGGAATTTCAGCTTCCAGTTTATTGCAGCTAAATAATCCACTTCAGAGGTTTGCGAAGCCAACACAGCTTAAGTACACTGAAAACAGCAATTTGGTGTCCATGTATGGAACTGCTGTACCGTTCGGATGTTAAATATTAACACTGGTCATTAAAATATTCAAACCCAGTGCAAACACTGCCACAAAGAGAAGTTAAAACTGTATTCGTTTATATAGTTATTCGGGGTTTTTAAAACCAAACGCGTTACGTTTACATGGCATTCTCTACCCGCTCTTTTTCAAACTATTTCTACAAAAGCTTATAATTCTAGTACTTCTTGTTAATCTATATAAACTCTAATTACAGATTGACAAATTTCTTTGGATGATACAGTGTACCCAGAAATAGTTGGTTTTTAAAGAGCGTGTTGTTACGTGATGGTTCTAAAATATTCTGCTCCTTTAATGACCACGAGAAAAAACGAACGACTTCCCATTTGAGAAAAATTCTGATGTAACAGTTAGCTCAAAGGTTAACGCGAAGTCGGCATCTGCCAGTTGGAACTGTAAACACATCAGCCGCGTGCTCCGCAGCGTAAACACAATAAACACTATCACTAGATAGTTAGAACCTTCTGCATTTTCCTCCTTCTATAACGTTCTGGAAAGTTACTTCGACTATATAAAACCAAGCACTCTTACAGGCAAGTTCAGTATCTTGCGAGTGCGTTACTGAGCGAGCAAGTCAGCGAGTGCATTTCTGGTGCGACGAAAAACGCTGTTCTCCGAGCGAGTTTGTGACGAGTATAGTAAAGGGCAGTGAGTGCTGTTACTGCAGGGGAATGGAGACGTATTACTTCGACTCCTCAGCGAGTGAATCGTCTCAAAGAAGAGCCTACGTCGGGTGCATTTCGTTACGCCCCTATGTCGTGGAAGAAACTGAATTACAAAGTGAAGTGACAGTGAACAGTAGAACTATGGCAGACACAACCTTTTATGTCGGCTGATATCTGACTCACTATTCTCTTTTCTGTTGTGCAAATACATTTTTTGGGAGCAAATGATAAAGTCATCGACCTTACAGCGTGATTTCACAGCGTGTTTAATTGCATAACGCCGTAAGGCATGACATGTCTCCGATTGGATGGTGTGTTGAGTCACCCGCCACTAATTTTTGTGCCAGCCATGGTTCCATTTATGAAGTGACAATGTGAGTTAAGCGAAAGTTGAAAGTTGAAGTAGGCCATAAATGACAGAGAAAACTGAGTGAAGTGATAGAATACAATAGAAAATTCAAACCAATAATAGAAAATGTCTCAAAAATTGTTTACTCCACAAAAAGGAAGGCTTTAACGGGATCTACCATTCTGCATAGTTACATTGTGTAAATGTGTTGCTTTTTACGATTATGCAAAACTTATTCATAATGAAAAAGCTTTCAGAGAATATTTCTACAAAATTCAAGATATTCACTTCCCTTTACCATGAGAATATAGTCTTTTTAACAAAATCTTTAGAACTTCATAGAAAGTTTAATTTTTCCATTAAAGGGTAGTTTGAAATAGGCGGATTTTCTTAAGTATACTAGTTGCATCCTTGTAAAATGCTGACCAATTTGTTATTTATCAGCAGCGATACTAGGACACCGATGAAACACGTTCGTTGTAATTGTACCTCAGGATGACAGGGTAAGCGGTGCAGAGGGAGCACGCAGCAAGCCAAAACAAGCCGATATGAATGCAACCCATTACTCAATGTACTGCCTACTATTCACCCTTCGAAATGTTTCCAAATTAAGGTCGGTAATTTTCATGGCGCACTTACCTTGGTTCGACATTTCGCTCATCCAGATAAACAAGTTATGTACAGTTAATTGACGAATATAAAATATGCACTTTTCACATTTAAAATTATATGTTCTGTATTAGATCAATATACTTCTATTTTATGTGAAATTTACAACACATGTATATCTATCTTATTCATAATACAAATAAACAGATGTTCATTATGAAATATAGTGTTCGCTGACTATTTTTCCCAGTTTCTTTCTCATAGTATACTTTTATGGTTGCAGAATTAACAGTGCACTACAGTATATTTTCTAAAAGTCTCAAAGGGTTTTTCATTTCAACACTCGCTGCAAGAAAGTGTAGTAGAGGTCACATGATTAGATGCGGGCAAAGTGTAAATCAATGTGTTCCAGCCGTGCTGCTCGATAGTGAGCAGCGACGTACTCGCCGCCTGCAACATGCAGCACAGTTCTGCTCTGTGGTAAGCTGCCTTCACAGCGCGGTAGCTACTGGCGAAGACCTGCAACGGGAATGATGGGGCATGCTATGACCTTAGCCCAGTGATGTATTGGCTATCATTCTTCGCCGCCACTCCCTCTACGGCCGTGTTCCGTAAAACGTATACTCGTATTCAAACTTGTGGATTTAGAGCAGCGTGGTGTAAATACTCGAGCCCTTCATATACATTTATAATTCTTCGGCAGACTGTTTCCTTTCAATAGATTTTTCATCACACACAATTTGACATATGCGATTTTTATGTAGAACTGCCACGGAGCAGTATTATGCAGAACACTAATATAATTATTTCATATTATAAAGAACACTGCGATACTCTAGAACACAGTTAACTTGAGATCAACCGATTCTTTCTCATCGGTGTCCAAGTTTCGTTGCCTATATAGCTTTTCATTTTTGAGTAGCGCTAGCTCAGACACATTGCGGCAAGTCTTAAGCCTGTTTGTTTCTGACGTAATATTTGTTGGTGTCATCCAGGATATTTAGCGAATTTCGATTAATATTCCAGAAGCATATTGTTCCTCCGAAATTTTCTCGCAGTTAAATCAATTAACCCACCTTTGGTACGTCCGATGACAGATTTTCTGCTAGGCGAAGAAATATCTTCTCACACGTTGTCCAAAATACTGATAAGATTTAATTGCAATCCTGAATAATTACAGCATGTACCTAAATACATTGGCTTTTATATTCTTTATGTCTTTTTTCAAATATCAACGACGACGACGATGACGATGACGATGACGATGACGATGACGATGACGATGACGATAAAAATGAGTTGCTTCTTCTGGTCGAAAATTGCAATTATTTGCATAGTAAAATAATGATGTACCTCTTATGTAAGAAAATGTTATTAACATCTGAGGACTGACTTCCGAATCCTCCGAATTTCACATTAGGTTTTGAGGGTTTAGAATGGAAACCTACATACACTCACGAACCTTTTCCTAAGCACGCAATTTTTGGGTTCAGAGGTGTATTTCCTGTAGAATCTCGTCGAATTTTTGGGTAGAATGCAATACGTCCTTTACTTGTTACAACTGGTAGATAAAGTAAAGAGAATTCATATTTGAAGATATAACTGCATTCATCGAAAGAAAAGATTATCCATGAACATGGGCTGTAAAGTTCATATATTTAGGTATACAATAGTCCCAATCAGCGTTATTTGGTGATCACATTTATTTGGAACTTGGTGCCACTAAATTTAAAAGTGTAAGTGCTTGTCAGCATATGCTGGCCTGCAGAACTCTGCAATGAACCTCTTCAAGTGTATAACGCAACTGTGGGATATATGTGTCTATTACCTCAAGAGCTAACTGGAGGCACAGTGAACAACTTTGACATTAAGATAAATTGTAGGATCTGACGCTTGTCTCAGAGACCACAAAGATTTATTTTGACAACCAAATTGCTTACATCGCATGATTGCATTCTGTTCAGTCAAGTTGTTAGCGATGTGGATCTCACCACGGAACATCGTGTTTTCATGATAGAAAGCTATTTTCGAACTGGATCGATAAACAAAACGCTCGGCATTGTTACGTTCCTTGGTGCCTGAAAGATTTTGTCCTATATTTTGGTGAAATTGCATAGTCTTATAGTAAAGCCCAGTTTTATTTGTACTAATTTTAATTATGGTAACCAGGACCAGGAATTTCAGGACCTAAAATGTTTTCAAAATGATCCATGAAATGACTGGCTCTATTTAAATGAACATATTAATTACAAAAAAAAACTAAATGAAACATATACTTAATTTACTAAAATTTGTATACATAAAGTTATAAATTAATCTATATATGAGTACAATTGTACAACTGGAGAAAGTATGCATTATAATAATTAGATAATTTGGTAAGTTAATTATCTAATGTACTTGTTTAACATTCCTTAAGAATCTAAAAGTAAAATGAAAATTGTTTTTGAAGTTAGTCATACAACACTATACTATAAAATCTTAATTGTCAAATTATACAGAGTTAATTCCCAATGAAGAGAACTTCGTAAACTATGGCACGACATAGTAATAATGATGATGATGATGATGATACTCATGGTTATTGAAGCAATAGGCAACGTCAGTACAGTACAAATTTACAGTTCTCCTGTAATAGTAGAAGCTCCGTAACATAAGCACCGTTTTTCCAAAGTAATATACCATATGTTATTATGCTTTGAAAGAATGAAAAATAAGCGGATCTTATACAGCCATCAGGAACTTACTGTTTAAGACTCCTTAACAAATATATAACTCCAGATAGTTGAGCTTCCCAGGACAATTTTCTGTCAATATAGATCGCTAAGAATTTAATATTTTCACTATTGTTTTCAACTGGAGTATATCTCAAGCTGAAGGATATTTTTGCGTTTTATCTTGATTTAATAATAAATCATACGCTGAACCATGATGAGGACTGAAATAAGGCATTATCTGTAACATATTAAATTAAAGTCTGTACTAGACTTGAAGAAATTAGCGATATCTTCAAACAGGATGGAATGAATATTTATATGGGATGGCGGGTATTTTATCATTATCAAAAACAATAATGGTACCAGGATCGAACCCTGTGGGACTCCATATTTAATCTCAATTGTGTTTGAGAATTCCCGAGTTGACCACCTGTTTACGATCCGCTAAGTAGCATTTAAAAAGTTATGTTCCGTGTTCTTAATGCCATACATAGTTAATTTCTGTAAGAGAATGGTATGCTTTATACAATCGAAAGCCTTACTCAGACCACAAAAGCTGGCCTGGGAAATGTGGTTCTTTTCAAGAACCTGCACGACTCTATCAGCAAGTCTAGTGCTTCAATGGTGGATTTACCTCTTCTGAACCTCAACTGGCGTGGGCTAATTACAAGGACAAGTGTGTGCATTTATTTATTGTTGTTTAACGACGCTGTTAATTGCTGGGATCACATAAGCGTTGCTGGTGAGCCGGAATTTTGTCCCGCAGAGTTCCTTTACATGCCAGTAAATCTACCGATATGGAGCCGTCTTTTTTTTAAAAAAAGGATAAGGGGTGTAAGGACAAGGGCAACCTGACTATACGGACTCAATGGACAAAAGGGAAAACTGACTTGTCTTATCCCTAGTTTGGAACATTAATTCATAATTATGAGGATATCTACTTCCCTGTCAATAGCGAACCCTCCACCCCCACCAACGCTTTCCAAACTAACCACGAATGGATGATTAGGAATGTGATTTTTTTTTTTCAAAAATGCAAAATTCACTCCTCTCTCTGAGATGAAATGTGAAATTTCTGATGTTTGAATTAACATAATACGATAAACAGACAAGCAGTCGACTACGATACAGGAATCGAAATTGAGAGTTTAAATGTACGCAGGGGATCTCAGCTCTGAGTCCCGCCTTGGGCAAAGGTCTTTGTGAATATGCGTGTATGTTTTTGTATCCATCAGTAAAAAGGGAAAAAGGAGAATAACAAAAACTAGGAAAAGTGTTAAAAAAAGAGGTGTACCTAAAACCATCCATTAGTACTGGTAATCTTTGTAGTGATAGAAATCCACAGAGAGGTATGATAGCCGCTATACATACGCGATTATACCTAAATCGTACGACATTATTATGCCATGGGAATTAGGCAACTTGTTCGACATAACCCATTCCACTTTTGTAACATTTGAAGGGATGAAATTCGCATCAAAATAGTGACAAAGCAACCATAAACTGTAAATAAGTTTAAAAATGGACCCCAGTATATTGCGCAATGAAATGACCAGTGGCGAGTTTCGAATACGAATAAATATGCAAATTAGAAGATATATGCAAGCAGTTAAAGTTAATTGGAACATTTCTTGGAATATATTTTGGGCATAGAACAATCCGCCAATGTTTGTATAGGTAATCGGTGGAACTTTTATTATTCGATTTCCCAAAATACATGGATAATGACACGTTGTGCGCTTCTTGAGCTGTTGCTTGTCAGTATTCCATTTGTTCTAGTGTTAATGGGCAATGATAACTTTAATTTACTCAATATGGTTTACAAAAAAGCTAAGTGCCCTATTGCAGACCTTCCATATTTCTACTTAATTTGAAAAAAGACGCTTTTGTTTCTAAAATTTCTGGACATTTTTGTGCACCTCCAAGCTGTCTAAAGCCAACAACTCCTGTACGAGATAAGCATTGCATAAGAATACCTCTAACTCCAAAATTAGTTTGGCAGGGAGCTTGTGTTAAGTGGCATAGTCCCTGGTATCATATTAAAGGATTTTTAAACCATTGCAAAGAATCCAAACACGTCTGCTGCTTTAGATATTTCAATAGCCTATTTATTAATTTTTCTCTAGGTATATTCATCAAAACTGGGTTTAGAATAAGTGTCACATTTAAATTCTTCAAGAGCTGTAACGTACTCGTAAATCACGAAGCCGTGAAAAGCTTTGCGTTTCATTGTGCAACCAGGACAGGATTGCACAGTATACAGTACTGAGTCTTTAGATCCTTCTCAGGAAAATATCTGTTCTAGATATCCTCAGAAAGTTTCCTCAACCCTAACTACTTCCATAATAATAAAACCATACCCTCTGCTACATAAGAGATCTGGAGTGCTCAATACTGCTATACAATCGCCCTTTAATCTCCTACGCCGCTCCTGTGTGGAGTACAGTTAGCCAAACTCATATCCATCGACTTCAGATTCTACAAAACACATTTCTCCGCACTATTACAAAGACTCTATGGTACATAAATGATCAGCTGCATAAGGAATTAGAAATTTTTCCTATACACGAGTACTTTAAATTGCTATTAAGGACATTCAAATTAACCGGAGTTTCAGGCGTTATAACATATCACATTGAATTAAGAAACCCACAGAAGAGAAAACTAAAAAGAAAACTGCCTCAGGATTTCCTGCTCACCGACTCCGAAGATAGTGAGTGATCTCTTAGTAAAACTTCATTCGTTCCAAATCCTTCGTTAACTCCTAGACTATGATCATAGTATTTAACTTGTTCAATACCCTGTTATCACCGTATATCCAAATCGTATTGTTGATATCCCATACTTGTAATATTATTCAACTGTTAACATTATGCTCTTGTTAACTATTGCACGTGTTAGAAGCAAGATCCCCAGTTTGTTATATTTTATTGTGAACCCAGTTTACCACTGGTCTGTATAACTAGTTTGCTGATCGACCAAATAAATACATTTAAAGATGTCCTCACCAATGTGACTGCAGACGATGAAAACAATTGTCTCTTTCGGAATTTCTATTGCCAATAAAGTTTGAAAGAAGCTCTTTGTTGGTCTATATATGCAATTATAACATGTAAACGTTGCCTGCTAATATCAGAGATTTACATTCATGCTCATTATTCCATTTAGCTTTCTTTCCTGGTTAGTATTTGGGCTAAATTACATTTTCAGTTTATCTTGTGCGCGTGGAAAAATAAGCTTAAAGAAATCATTTCATATGCTCAATTTTTTTCATTTTTAACAATAATAAAATTCTGAAAAAGTACTTTTCTAATGAGTAAACGTGTGGGTAATTGAAAATGTTGAAACTTCTTCGAATATGCTTGTAAGAAAAACTACAATCAATCTAAATATTTCTTCCACTGTTGAATTGTGTGTTTGTGTTGATGAATTAAAAACTAAATATATTCCTGGTTTTAAAACTCTGGGTTTTTATACAATCAAATGGATTTGAAGGTGTCGAACAATAAACTTCTATTTATCTGCTACCATATATAATCGGCTTGTAGAGCTTAAAACACGTCAGCATTGTCTTCAGATAGGTGGACATTGACTAACGGCCTGGAACTAAAGCTCAGGGGCCCAGTCCCAGCAAATGACACGCGCATCCCTTGGTAGTATGGAAGGAAGATGATAAGTCATGTCCAGAACGGTTAGAATCGGCCTCAGCTTCTACATAAAATCCAAATTCCCATTTCTCAAAGAGTTTTGCTCTACCGATTGTATGTTTTGTGAGGAGGGGGGGTGCTGACTTCCACATTCCAGTCCCCACTTGCACGTCTCTAGCTGTTTCAACAAATTTGCACGTTCACTTCCGCACAATTCATATGCATGAGTTACGACTCCACGGTGTATGATATTTGACAGATGTCGAACAAGTACTCGATCAATACCGTACAGCTACAAATAAATAAGCAATTCATTTTAATGCAATGCACCTATGAAACTGGATAAAGCACGGAAGAAATACAAAAATGTAATGTTTTGTTTGTTACATAAGTAGTTATAATTAATATACCCATTTGCGCCATCGATTTACTAACATAGACAATACTTATCACTTTGTTCAGCCCTTGAATCACTGCTAAACACAATATTGTAGTGCACTTCACCATTTTAAATGTAATTTATTTATTTAACTAGTGTATAATCTGATTATGACAGGAGTATATGTTTAGTACGTGAGTGAAAGCGAAAGTGCTAGTTTTTAGGAGTGTCAGAATAAAAATATTGCACGTTTTATGCAATTTTAGACTTAAAATACACAAAAATGACTAATAAATTTGCTAAATATGAAATTATAATGTATCAGGGCTCAGTGAAGCACCAGGCAATATGGTTGCTAAGCATGTTTCATTTGTTTCAAAACTCAGAGGAAACTAGGTTATGATAAAACTATTGAAAATATAGTTTGTATTCCGCTTGACACTTTGAACGAAGCCAAAAGTGCTAGGAGTTTAATAATTCCATAAAAATCAAAATATGTTTCCAAAAGAGAATGTGAAATATTTCGTGGATGGAGAAACGAAAAATATGTTAGTTTAACTAATAAAACCACATTACTGGCATTTTCAGGTTTTCTTACAGGCAGATTGCACAACATTATATTGTGACGGTGGTAACGTCATTTCCGTGTTGTTGCCATGGTAATTACGTCATTGATTTCCTGGCACTGGTATCAAGAAGGTAATTTTGCACAATTTGTGCCGTCATAATAACCGTTTTAATGCTAGAATTGCATAAACTTCTTTTTCATTACTTCTTGTGCTCGACGAGTCAAAATATTTAAATGATTAACTTCCTATTTTCAGCGAAGCTTTATGAATGATTACTTAAAAGATACAATTCTTATAATTCCATTATGTTTTATTAAATATTTGCACGCCCTGATATTCATAAAATCAAAAACTGCCAAAACACAAAGTGTTTATTCCTTCTTTTCTAGCGTAGCTTCATTTCAATTTAAAACATCCAATATGGAATTCTTTATTATGTTCTAGCAAAGGTAAAATAATAGATATACTTAGAGGAATGTAAAAAATAAGACAGTTTGACAGTGAGATATTTTTAAGCAGTTTGAATCCGGAGCAAAAATATAAATCTCTGAAACAAAGGAAGATATGATGTGTGTGGTCGTTATATTACACTTCATACAGTGGTAAAAGCTTCAGGTTGCTCAAACGTAAATTGTGGATTGTTAAGTTGTTTCTTTTTTTAAGTGTATTTTAAGTTACTGCTTTTAACTTTATGTCCATAATCCAGACACTGTATAACTTTTCAAACTCCAGACATAAAATTCATCTATGTAACTCCGGTTACAACTTTCTACTGGAATACATAACAGCGGAAGTCAGTTTTTTATTTATTTTTTTTTATTATTTTTTTTTTAATGTGTATTTCCAATCATTGATGCGGTGTTTCTCTCCCTGTCTGTCTAGCTGCTGCTCATGTGTTGTTTTCATAATCAAACTACATCCTACACCCTAACAGGTTTAATACTCTTTAAATATTGTTGACAAAAATGATTTATTATCTGTGTTCCGCACAAGTCCTAGGTGACCCAATCCCTTACTGGTCTGAGAAGCCTATGTCCGTAGCCTATGATCAAAGATGAGGTCTAGATGAGCGACGAAAGGCAAGGAGTAGGATAGTATTACACCTGAGTGACTGGGAGGCATGCTTCGCAACGACGATCTACACCAATCCTTTGAATAGTCCATCTATAGAAGAAAAGAAAATTTAATGGTGGTGATAGCTGACCACTACTATTATTTTTCCTTTTGTGTAAATAAATTGTGCTTCACAGCATGATTTCATAGCTTGTTTAACTGTACAACACCGCAAAGCGTGGCAAACCTCGGGTTAGATATTATGTTGACCTCCTATCACCCGTCATTCAATGGTGTGTCAGTTTTGGTTTCGATATTAAGCATTAACATAGAATACAGGCCATTTCAGGCTCGGGAGCGAAGGAAAAGCGGGGAATAAGACAAACACACGGGGTGCCAGAACCAAGAAACGGCTGAGCTGGGCGTGGTAGAGGCGGTTTAATACTTTCTTACCAACATAAACCATTGTGATTTATATCGGCTCGATTCCATACACTTGACTGTATCTACAAGCCCTCACCCTCCTTTTCCGATCTCTTCTACATCATTGTTTCGGTGATACTGTTCATAAAAAGTCCCCTCTCACCTTCCTACCCTTTGCTTTTAAAGGTGAGGTGAAATTGTCATTCAAAGAGGTACAAGAATCCTTTGTGTTCAGATTTTATTTTATGGGAACACACCACTGAAATTTACTAGATATCTCACAAAAACTGACATTTGCAATCTATGACTTCAAAAAAACATTCAAAATGTTTTTAACCTTTTATATTACAAACACCTATACTTATATAATATAGTTAGAAATACAGAATAAACATGTTTTTCGTTTTAAAATTTAAGGTTTTTTAATTATTTTTTTCACCATATTCACTTTTTGAAAATGTTCCACACGATGTAGTTTTCATCCAATTTCTCTGAAATTTGTCATGTAGATTTCCAAAACACAAACAAGTAAAACTATGATTTTTTTTTTCTTTTGGATGATTTTTGAGTTGCTGTATAAAATTTAAACAAAACAAAAAATTTCAAATGACACAATTTAAAAATGATTTTCTTGTGAATTAAGGCTAGTAGGACAGAAGTATATGACAGATTTGCACGTTATAATCAGATAAATATAACATTTAACAGTTCATAACTTGGAAACTACAGAAGATATCACACTGAATTTTAAAACCCTGTAATGTTGATATAAGATTGAAAATAAATTTTCAGGTAAATTGAAATTCACATTTCGAGCTGTGCGTTTGCTTAGAAGACGAAGTTTGATACTCTCATAAATACAAATTAAAATAACATCAGCATATTTGTTTTAGTAACATACATGTGGTTAAGCTCATAGTACATATATCTATTTCAGACATGTTATAGGTAAAGTTACCATTTTGGATCAAACAAACAAAAAATAATATCCATTCCCCTTCTGCTACAGCAGTTTATATTGGGGAAATGTAGTATTCTAGAAAATACCATGTCCGGATACTGTAATAATAGTCTTAAATACGTAGAACAAATCAAGAAATATAATATGATGTGTTGTGAACTCTCAATCTTCTTTGCCCATCGTTATCATTTATTTTCATAATTATTCTATACTAGTCACAAAAAATTGGTTTTCTATCTACTTCCTGACAATCTCGGAAAATATAAGGCGGAAGTGGTTTCTATTGTTAATACTACGTTAACAAGTAGATTGAGACAACGCTCAACTTTTGAAATGCAGATAAGTTTATCATATCCATGATATTGCTTGCTCTTAGCATGAAAGTAGCTCGAAAGTAATAGAAGAAAGGCTATTGTATTTCAAGATCCACTGACTAAAAAATTTCCACAATTCAAGCAAACAACAGACAATTTGGTGTTGGTTACTTACAATTTTACTTTCTCTGCTACGTGTAGTAATTAGGAGAATTATTGTATTCGACCGAAGAACTCGATGTCGAGATTACACCGGAAATACTCCTTGAATAAGGGTCAATCCACGTCAAATCGAACACCCATAAAACACGACTTTTTCGTAAGAGGTTCAAATTTTTTTTATGAATAATAGGCATAAAATAAGGAGACCCGTATTTTTTAATTACTTGCGTAGTTATGGCTATTAGAAACTATGCAATTTCTGCGCGCACCGTAATATAAAATCACTTGTTACTCTAAGTTCATATAGAGTTGAGAGTTGGGGTTTGGCGCACTGGAAAGGTAAAATACAACACTTTTAACAACTTTCGATCAATCATTATTACACATAAATTTTGGACTGTTTTTTTAATGATATATTTTGTAAAACCAAAAATCGAATTTAAATCGATGTGTTAAAAATCTAAAAAAATACACACGTATTCCCTGACATTTTATCTATAAAATAATATGTTGAAAACTCTGGAGTTTGCATTAGTGCATTTGCTACAATTTTTTTTTTCTGGAGGCGTGCAAGCGCTCACGGACGACATGAAGTAGCGATCCGTTTCTACAGATAAAAAAAGAAGCGTTTTTTACAAAAAAGGTGTGTGTGTGTGTGTGTGTGTGTGTGTGTGTGTGTGTGTGTGTGTGTGTGTGTGTGTGTGTGTGAACAGCATAAATCAAAAACGAAAAGTCGGTTAGAAACTTAAGTGGTATTCACGTTTAAGATCTTTCAAGGATGCGACACGAAAATTTTGAAAAAAAAACTCCTCCAACCTAAACTACCCTTTACATGGATAATTTTTCCAAACATTTGGTTTTCTCAAAACTGACTAACGACTTTGATTACAATGACATATGTTTAAGGTATTTTTTATCGCAAATGAAATGAGTACTTTGAATTTTCTGGCTATAGCCCATGTATCCTGCTTACTCTTGGTGACCGGTAAACCTAAGAGATAGACCAAATCTCACTATACAAAAATGTAGATCCCGTTAGAACACACAATTTATATCGAAATCTTTTTGTGTGGAATAAGCAGTTTCGGAGATATTCTTTATTATTTTTGTGAGTTTTGCAATACTTATGCTTTTCTCAAATGGATGGAGTGCTGACCGTGACACTGAATTTAGACGGCTTTACTGCTTTATTCCAAGCCTATACATACGTACATATAACTACATACGAATGTAAGTGAAACTACCATATCCTGAGGGTGCATCATTGCCAGTTACACGTATTACTACAAGTTGTGCAATAAATGGATTCAAGTTGATGCTACATGTTCAGATATGAAATGCTTTAACAAAATACTAATCAATATCTTTCAAGAATATGACAACATAGAATTTAAAGTTATATTTAGGTTCTCCAAACAAACATTCATGGATATCTTGCACGTGGTGGAATTGCAGAGCGAAAAACTGACCGCAAGAAGCATGTGCATATGTCCATGTTGCCACAAAATCAGTTGTTGTTTACTAGGTCAAGGCAATTATTTAGGAACTGTGAGACAAGAGTTCTATGATTAGTAATTTCTCGAATGTTATCGGTGCTAAAAACTACAGTTCTACGAAAATTCAAAGGCGTGGTAAAATGCTCAGAAACAGGACAGGTTAACTTTCTACTAATTAGTTACTTTTCTATTGAAGTCCAAGCAGCCTGCATTCTGATGACACAGTTCCACGTTGCCAACTTTCTCACTTCAATTTGTAACCATGTCCGTGACTCTACTTTATCCTATTCTTATTTTCTGAAATTAATGCTCACAATGTGTTGTCCCTTTAAGAGAAAAGTTTACTTCTATTTGTTTTGTTCTACATTTTGGCTTGCAGAAAACACGAAACGACTTTATCATCAAAGTTAGAAGTGCAATTCTGAAGGCCTGACAATTATTTGTTGCAGCTCTGTCGAATTGGATTTTCTGCTCTTGAAGACGGGAATAGTAAAAGAACGTTCTAATGTCTTTGTTGCAACTCACTGAAGTTTAGAGACTTCACTGGTTGACCCGGTCATTAACTAAAGAAGGCAGTTTTCTTGCAACCCGGTATCAGGTTATAGGTTATACAACGGTGGGGAGCACCTCACATAGTATGATCTACATAGATATATTGAGGCTAACATTCTCCAATAGGAAGGGATGAAATGAAGGCGCAGGAGGTTAGAGGCCACAGGAAGCAAGGCCGCAAAGACGCACGGAAGTCCCTAACAGTCCCAGTCTCGAAGAGCACTCCCACTATGGAGCTGTCTAAAGAGAGCGATGAACCTATCAGCCCTCCAGTGTGCACAGGGAATACTCCTTCCTTTATGCAAGCATAAATGGTAAACAGTGAGACACAGACAAAAGCTGTGGACCTTGTTAATACACAATATATGTGAAATATCCTCTCTTTATAGTGAACAATTTCCAAGACACTTGTTATCTGCGTAAATTTCCCAATAGTATACTTTTCTCAAATAGGAATATGTTACTGGTTTTTTATTTCTTGGCTTTGCAAAGAGAAAGAAATTTCAAAGACATCGCTAGTAGCTCTTAAAAAATTTCACTATCGTTTAAAGCCTATTGTATTCCCATATTCCCCTTGCACCTACAATAACATTACCAATAAGATACTTTCTGAAAATGGTTATGTGGATTAAAATGAAGTAGATAGAGAAATAAGCATTTTTCAAGAATAGTTTGTATAAGTAAGTATAACTCTACATATATTTGCGAACAGAGGTTCTCCAAATTGAACTATACTAAAAGTCTGTATAGCAATATGTTACGCGACGATTATTTGGTGTAATTTGCACTTTGACTTTGTCGCCAAATATTGATAGACTTCTTAAAGGTAAGCAATACGAGTCACTAATGGACAGATGTTTATCGCATAAAATTTGAGAGTGCTTTCGTAAATCAAGCGCAACGTATATATATAACAAAACCGCCATTGTAACACAATATACGTCTGAGTGTTAAATAGTGGCAAGTCCGCGTATAGTAGGAGGTAAATCCAACCTCCCCACTTTCACAAACGTTGGACATCGCTGTGGTAGATCAGAAACCGTCTCAGTACTCTCCCCTGATGAGGGTAATAACGAAAAATCCAAGGTAAAAGTAGGTGTTTGACGGGATTCGAAGTGGATCCTTCCGAATGCGAGTCCAACGCGTTGCCGCGGAGCCATCTCGCATGAAACTCTTAGCATTAACAAGGAGTTAATGCTGACATTCCAATAGCGCATCAGCTTTCTATTAAAACAATAAAAATGCAAGTTTATTGGCAACATTCCAATAATGAGGTTAAGAAACTTTAGGACAGAAGAGAATGCTTTTGGCAAGAGAATCTAGAACTCATTCTAAAGCCCCACGGTCCAAATATATAAAAAGTGGAATTGCAATTGCTTCCCTTTATGAAGATTAAAGTTCATAGCGTCTTGGGGGAAAAATTTCCGTTTCAGAGTTCTACTTTCCGGTATTTAAGGTTAAAAGCTTACACCTTCAAATGTTACACGTATAAACCTATACAAGAGTTATTTGAGATAATGGAAAAAACACATTTCACTCTTTATTGCGCAAGAATAGATATCAATAGCATTTCAAGACAACAAAAGGTAAGCGCTTCATGTCACAAGCGTGAGGTATGAAATATAGAAAACCATATCCAAACGCCGAGCCAGTATTTGATACTTCCCGCAAGACACGTATTTGGAAAAAGGGAGAGGAGTAAATCGACCTTTGACTGTCAAGAGTAGCGTTATTTAAGTTATGACTAAATATGTGGCGCAAGAAAGGTCTACAATGCATTCAAAGACCAAAGGAAGTTAAGACATGTATAATAAACAGTAATCTTCAACAAACAGTAAATTAAGCCTCAGATAGATCCTAGAACATTCCAACATAAAATCTGATAGACATAGAAATATCATACGCATTTCTATCCTTAACTGATTTGCTGTATATGTGCTACATCATTGGATGTTACTATAGCTTCCAAATTCGGCATAATTTCTCTTATAAATATTTTTAGCTGTCCCGAGAGATGGGAATCTGATATTCTAGATGTATTTGTACATTTTATTTGCTTCACTCGAGAAAAAAGTTGCTTGCTAATGTATGTTGAGGCAAACACTGCCAATATACGAGCGCTAAATGCCAGAAAACGAGGATATCTATGTCTAGGAACATGTTTAAATGCCTCGATTCCTAAAATGTTCTTTGCAAATACTTTTAACAGTTGTCATTTTGCAGTGTAACTAATTCCATCTATGACTGCAATGGTGTTGATTTTGGTTCCATTGCCAAGGAATTGGCAAGAACAAAGTAATTTTAAAAGCTTTTAAAATCTTTAATATGTAAACTGTAAATTGATACCTTCCAATTAGTTCAAAAAAAATCGTCCACCCACTTCTCTTTAAATTATGTTTGAAGACGTGGACGGTTTAGATAGCGACATCAGTCCGTTACAATCCACTTTGCTACGCGAATGAAAGCGTTCAGGCAAGTGAAGGGGTGTGTCGAGGTACAGTCTACGTGACGGGCAGGGAGAGTGAGCCAAGGTTGGCTCGAGAGCCTGCATTTGGACACAGTTGTGCTGAAGCATTTGTACACCAGTTGCATTAGATGCATAAAGCATATCCAAAGGGATATTAAATTGGAATAAATGTGGCATTCTTTTAAGTCTAAACTAAAAAGCAATTTACCAACACAGTAGAAATATCTAATTTTGGTAGTAAGTGCACATTATTTATTATGGAAAATAATCTTACATTTGGAAACATTTTGTTCACATGTTTCTAAGTTCTACTTAACCAACCGCTTCTAAAAGAATAGCAACACTGAAATGTTTTCTGCTTTTCAAGTATCAACTATTAAATTAGAAACTCTTCTTTCAAATTTCCCCAACAAAAGCACCATGGATTAATATTTTAGTTTCATTTAGAAATTTAGAAAATTTAGAAATTTAAAAAATATTTATTAGAATAGTTGAAGAAGTTAAATCTTGCAGTTTTCGACAAAATGAAGAAATGTGACTACGTTATAAAATAGAACAGTAAGGTAGGAAAATCGGGTTCATTTAACGTGCATAAAATATGTGCTACATTCACAAAACTTTCATCGCCCTCTCTTCTACAAATAATTCTTACAATAGCTTATTATTCTATCGCATATTAATCGACATGAATGTTTGCAGAAATGTTTCCATTATACAAATTTTGTTTAGATACAAAGAAACTAAAAGAGTCTGAAACCGATAGGTGTAGTTCAAGTCGTGAAGGTACGAACTCGTGAACGCACAGTCTGCGGCTCAAATCCCACTGGAACCATTCTCTCTGGCTGAGAGGTTTACTATATATTTCTAAGTCACAACTGGAAAATGCCGGTGATGTTTATTTTGTTGACCGAGGAAAAAGGATGAGAAACCCAGTCAGCTTCGTAAATCCACTGGATTTGAATCCAGGACCTCCCGAATGTAGAACACAGATTTTGTGTTTTCATTTAATATTCACTATATTTACAGTGAATATATAACTATTTTTATATTCTTCACATTTTACGTAAGGTTACTTTTCAAAAATCAGAAATTTGATTATTGAACTGAGAAATAAGAGTAACTTTGTATGTCCTCTGTTGCATTATTGGCGGGAAATTGAGAGTAGTCTGGATGCGGATGCTTTCGAGTTCTCAGGAGAGCAAGTATCATAATTATGAATACATGTCCCAAACTAGGTCTGAGGTTAGATTTTTTTTTTTTTTTTTTTTTTTTTTTTCATTAATGAATGTGCATAATTAGGATGTTATTGTCCTTATGTGTGCCATAGGCCATGAAATCGTCTTTATTTGCAATGAAAGGTACTTAATCTGAGAACCGAAAAGAATGAATGCTAAGCCGTTGTAAAATCTGCTTCAAATTTTCTTAATCATCTTAGATTCCTTGCACAATAACCCGTAACAAATATTGCAATTTAATTTTCTGAAGTATCTTTTTCTTACAGTACTTACTTTTTTCTGCTCGCATAGCACCTATATCTGTGTGTATTTTAAATTACACCTTTCTGTATATAAATGTAAGTAAATTAAAGAATCTAATATTTAAGATACTTTTTTGTAATTATTATGTCAGTTTGTGAAAATGTTGGGTATTTTATCAGCCTTTTCAAGCATTCAGATCATAAGAATTCGGATTTAGTTATAATTTTACAGAAACGTTGGATTAGAAAATGAATTACATGACTGCCTAATTTTTTCTGGAGATCATACAACTAAATTTACAAAATCAAAAATATAATTAAAGTTTTGCAATTCAGTTAATCCATACAAACAAAGATTGAAAAGGCGAGGAAATATTAGTGATTCAGGTTAATTACACTGTTCTTCTGTCACAAACAATTAAGCTTGGAATAAAATGTTATCATTTATTGGAATAAACCTTACATTTCATTAATGTAAAAGCCCATCCTGTAGCACTACTGAAATGCAGAAACAGAATACCCTCTTCTTTCTACCCTAGATTTGGATTCCTGTCTGCTGTTTGCTCTGTTTTTCATTCAGCGACGTCCTCGCGTAGATTGCCAGGCCGAGATTGAGTTAGACAAGAGGTAAGCCGCAACACTTCAAGAAAGTTCCTTGAGAACCTTGTGTTTTGTCGAGACGCATTTGATTACATTTTTTTCCTCGGCGAACGCCGGCCACAGGAAAGCTACAGGCTTCCACTCATTCATCTGTTTCCCCGCCCCTTACCTCCATGCATCGCCAGCAACCAATTGCCTTCACGAAAAAATCTCGAATCAATATATAGAATGAGACAGCGTACAGTGCTGCCATCAATATCAGTATAACAGTGTGTTGTTTGCGCTTGTCCAAATTAACAGAGAAAGATATATGTGAAGAAAAAACTTTAAGCTTGATTTGATAAGCAAAAAGGTAGAGCAGAAATGCCTCACCAAGTCAGAGCTTTTAATGTCAACTGTTTTCTCTTTAGTTTTAGTTTCTGTGCTGTCATAAAGGCATTCGAGCTGGGAATTAATATCATGAATATACACTAGAAGAATAGATACCTATAATATCTTCTAAATCTATATTTATGTATTAACATTACAAAAGGAGAAATGTGTTTGTATGTATGTGTATCTCTGTGTGCTTCTGTGTGTGTGTGTGTGTTGTTGTTGTTGTTGTAGTGTTTAACGCCCGCTTTTGTAGTACGGCACCGCAGGTGGTGACACTGATGATACATAAGATGGAGCACCGGTGGAATGAGATGGCGGGGGAAACCGGAGTACCCGGAGAAAACCCGCCCTGACGCCGCTTCGTCCACCATGAATACCACATGCGGGTCCCTGGGATCGAATCGGGCTGCCTAGGTGGTAGGCGAGCGCGCTGACCGCTCGGCCACGGCGCCGCCATGCGTGTGTGTGTGCCAGTCTATTTGTAAGCCTGTGTCCCTGTGTGTATGTGTGTAAGTCTGAATTTGACTGTCTGTGTGTATCCATGAGTGGATGGGGGTGTGGGTGGGTACATACTCGTATGTAGGGCAATCTAATTTAATTTCATAAATGAATAAAACATTAAAAAGGATGTATGGGGCACTTAGACTTTATTACGAGTATATTGCAGTTATAAAAGAACACGCTTGTGAAGAGGTCTCGAAATTTTAGTTGAGACTGTCATTGAGTAGAAAATAATGTTATTCTACAAAGTATGCATTTAAAATAAGAAATGCACGTGTGGGGGAGCGGGGGGGTTCACCATTTAGCAGCTAAGACATCTGTAAGAAAATTTGATTCATTTTCTTTTGCTGTAACAATACAATACATATCCATTGTTACCAATGCAACAGTTTTAATAACCTTCAATTAAAAAATTTGTCCTTTGCTCTCTCTCTCTCTCTCTCTCTCTCTCTCTCTCTCTCTCTCTCTCTCTGTACATTTAAGATCGTTAGCAACATATTGTACCAATTGAATAAAGAGAAAATTTGCCCACTTAACACTAGGAATTAATCAATATTTTTTAATTAAAGGTTCAGAATATTATTTTCTGGGTGATTGCATGCGTCTTTCCCAAAGAGGTTAAGTTGGTGACCTGGGAATGGGCAATCTTCATGTTCACCAACTTCACTGACACCGATGAGAAAGAGATGGATGACTTAAGGTTAACTGTGTTCTATAATACGAGAGTGGGCCCTTTCCCTTTACAGTTCTGCATGAAAATCATGGATATATCAAGCTGTGCATAATCATGTATCTGTTGAAGGGAAGCAGTCCACATGAGAATAATATATAACATAAATGGCACCACTATTTATATTATACGCTTTGCCTCCATCACATCGTGTGACCTTAAGTGCACCTTCTGGCAATACAGACTTTGGTGGAAACTCCAGCAGATTTACTATAGATACTATCAGAAAATATAGTTTAGTGCACTGTAATAATTCTGCAACATAAAAGCATATCTCGAAGAAGAAACGAACCAATAAAAAAATGACATATTTTACTATGAACATTTCTGTTATGAATACTACAGATACAACTATGATGTGCATTTCTTGCTAAAATGGAAGTGTTTGGATTGAAAATATACATATATGTAAGTTTAAGTGTAAAACTTGAATATTTATTATTGACCAATTAATAATACATATAAATTATTTTTGGATGAACGAAATACCCAATCAAAGCAAGTGCGCCATAAAAAGTGCCAACTTTATTTTTAACACACTTCAAAGAAAGAGTACTGCTGTAGTACGTCTAGTGTTTATCGCATTCATATCGGTTTCCTTTTACTAGCCGCTCCCTCTCCGCCGCCGACCATGAGAACCTCTTGTATAGTTCCACCTAACCGGTTTTTCCGTCTGATACGGGTTTGTGCATTACGTGAAAGCTATGTTCATAGTTTTTATATTATTAAGTAACTAGGAGAAAGTACATCGATTTAAAACGTCAAAAAAATCTGAACGATGATTTTTCCACCGCCACAGGGTACTTACTGCCAATGCAACAACAATGCAACAAAAGGGGTAATTGCGACACTGATATTACAAATCGAACTAGAATTTTTTAAACGAAATCTTTTATTGTTTAACAGCGCTGTCAATTCCCAGAATCACATCAGCGTCACCGGTGTGCCGCAATTTTGTTTTTAAGCACACTTAAAAATCATCGGCCTGGGCTGGATTTGAACCCGCGACCTTGGGATCAGTAGGCCAGTGTCTAACGAACTGAGCCACCGAGACCGACAGAATTTTTTTCAGCAAAAGCAGGTCAAAAATATAAGTAATCATGTCTGGGTTTTGTTTCCTTATGTCCAAGCTAGACAACAAAATGTATTTTGGACTAATTCATTAATAATATATAATTCCTCGCGTATATCCGTATTTAAAAACTATAATACGGGAAAACTTGCAGAAAATTGCAATGTTTATCTAGTCTTTTTTTAGGAAGGGACCCATCTCCGGGGGGAAATGAAACGCAGCTACGGCTGATTTTTTCTTCGCTACGCGGGGTCTTAGTTGCAAGTTATTTTTAGTGGGGCCTTGTGCGCAGGCACTTGTTCCTCGGTGCAAAGTTTAGTATCTCCTCCCAGACAGCTGATCATTGAGCGGAAGACAAAGGCTTGTCACCCGTTACAACTGAAAAACTGAATTTTTTCCCTGGCGAATAGGAACCCTATTGGGAAGAAAGCCGAGATACGCGGGTGGATATTCTTTTTTCGATGTATTTTCACAATAAAAAACACAGCTTAGTCTGTGACGTCAATGTGGTAAAGGCTCCTTGTTAGTAGAACATTTTTGAAACAGTCCTTAAAACCGTACATTTTAACAGACTCCCCATATAAAGTACTCTTGTTCTATCGATTTCAAACAAATTACGTGCTTCACTCGTTCTCTCGTCATTTAAGTAATACCAACACAACAGGATAGGTTAAATACATAACATGCAACAGATTTCGTAAATTAAACTTCTTCTTTGTTATCACATGCTGACATATTTGCCTATTGATGTTTTACATTATCTTTGGCTCAATTTGTTTCTCATGCATCAGGGATGGGACAATTCATTTATCACTACAATTACCCCTTTAAGCTGATTATAAAGAAGATTGAATAGTCGGAGGCTTTCATCGAAAAGACTCAGACTACACCACCGATGATGTCCACCGCAGGTGTGGACGAAACGTCTGGACCTCAAAACTCTAGCAAACCACGGCTTTTAAGCCCGGAAGAAATCTCTAGCCTTAATAAAGAAGATTCATTGAAATTAGCCTTACAAAGTCTGATATGTTGCAGTCACACGATTATCTCTGCTCACTCTTGTACAAACTATTCCTACAGACATTTTTCTGCTTCATGTTATCAAAATCAGCATTTTCAGAAATTGCCTTGTAGCATATATGCTTGAACGCACGAGTACAAATGTCTTAGGCGATAGTGAAATCTTTCAAGAACCGGTCGCTATCTGATGGCGTTGAAATTTCGTTATTTTCACGGTCAAGAGATAAAAAAGAAATAACGCCTTCCTATTTGAGAGAGAGGTAAGTACTCGTATTTAGAAATGCAAGCCAATAAAAAGGAATATCTCAGGCACGGTTAGCTCAAAAACGAAATGGCAAATCGTGTGCTTTAGCGAGCTCTGCGTTTTGCCTTTTTAAAGTAATTTTAATTAATTTAACGAGATCTACGTTTTCACCTTTTTAATTAATTTTTTAAGACTTCGTCTTATCTCTTGCGGTTTACCAGCGTGCAAGAGTCCTTCAGAACGAGAAAAATTTTAGAGGTTATCCCCAGAAAATTCAAGGTTTACATTTCATTTGCAATCAAAACATCTTAACCGTATGATATTTTAATAAAAATTCTTGGAGCCATTATTCTGAAAATCAAAATTTTCGAAAAATGTTCTATGCAAATGGTACTTCGAGATGAGGGAATTTGCTTCAAAATCTTCGTAAATATACAAACTTCATCATCTTCCTGTCGCATCCTTGGAAGATCTTTACCTAACTATTCGTTTTTGAATTTATCTTTTAGTAAAAATTGTGTTATTAGGTTTCGTTGCAGTTTTTAACATTCTTCGGTTGGTTTGGAAATTTCAACTTTGATTCGAAGGTTCTTTGCCATAACTTCCCTCAATTTTCTACCCAAATTTAAATGTGCCGACAATTTTTTTCAAACTCATGTAACACTTCATCTCCAAACGTGTGTGAAGTTGTTTGCCTTAAAACTAAAAATGTATTGAATACGTACCATCGAAATATTCCTAATTTTGTACCAATATCCTCCAGGTTTAAAATGTATAAACATATTGTATTCAAACCCGTGAGCGGGCCATGTGTGTGAGTGAGTGTGTATGCCTGCATGCATGCGTGTGCATGGTTGAAATGTGATACATAATTTTATATACCAAATTTTAGATTTAAGCACCGTAGCTTACGAGGTTGTATTTCTTTCTCTTAACTGACTTAAATTGCCTCTTTTTATTTTACGTCCTTTGACTACGTGGTCATGACGCGACGAATATGTTGGGTGATGATTCGTGAATCGGGTTTCTGGCCTTCTGGATCGACTTCTTGTATGTACGATGGCTCCAAAAGTTTTCGATGGACGAGAGGATGTAGGGGAAAGAGACGAAGAACTTTCTTATGAACTAGTTTGCCCTGGCCCTGGGACGGCTTAGCAAGAGTTGTTTACTTTCTCGCGTATTTTTCTGATCCGCAATGAGCAAGGCAGGGGGGGGGGGGGGGGGGGGACAACTATAAGCTACTTAATTACATGTTTAATTCTATAAAAACGAAAAAAATCAACACTTTTCTCCTGCACATACTTAAATAAGTGATATTGCTTTTTGCAACATCGTTAATAGAGTTTAAGAAGCATTCATAAACAATTCCTTAAACGAAGATAATGCATAGAGTGTATTTTACGTTAATAATAATAATAATAATAATAATAATAATAATAATAATAATAATAATAATAATAATAATAATAATAATAATAATAATAATAATAATAATAATAATAATAATAATAATAATAATAATAATAATAATAATAATAATAATAATAATAATAATAATAATAATAATAATAATAATAATAATAATAATAATAATGAGCATTAATAATAATTATTATTATAGTAATAAATATGCAGTGGGATATTTTAAGAATATTTAATATTGAACGTAAATATTGTAAGGCATTTAACAGTTCAGTGTTAAGCTAAAAACATAAAGCTTCCATATGCACATTCAGTTACGACAGTTATATTTAATTAGGTTTTGATAACATATACACAGTTATACATATCGTTCTTAAAGTTTCTATAATTAATAACAAGTACCTTGTGATATCTTGTTTTTTGGGAGAAGATACCTATTTAGATAAACTTGAAAAGCAGAACTTTAACTAAATAGGAAGTTTTGTCGCTATTGTTAAGAGCTATTTTCGAGATACAAGAGGTATAGAGATACAACATATAAATATTTCATAAGCACCATCATTTCAGCCGTAAAACGCTGAACGCTGGCCTCCCCCATAGATATCCATCTAGTCTGAGGTTTACGTCGAGCATTTGTTCCGCTATGTAGTCCAGTTCTTTGGTGCTGCGATCGACTATCTTCCAGGGCGTTAGCACGTTGGCCAAGGCCCTTCATCTTCCATGGCTTCCTTAAGCCCAACCATTATTCTCCGATAGGTCATCATATCGGACATTCCCGTTTTCATCTTTTCCATTCCAGAGTTTACATTTTCAATTCGGCTTCAATTTTTGTTTCCACATTTTTCATTCCCTAGTTCAAATTTCTGAATTCGACTTTCATATTTTTTTCCATTGCTGCATTCCGGAATTCATTTCATTTTCCATTATGTCCATCTCGGCTAACATTTATTTCATCAGCTGTTCCATATCGTGGATTTCGTCGAACTCCTGACACTAATTGTGACAACTTTACTTTTAACTACTTAATTTTTTATTACAAGATCGGAACGACACTAAGCAAAAGCACTGTTAAACCATAACGAATACTAGAGGAAGAAAAGCTAGTTGATAAGCCGTGTGAATGTAATACGCATTTCTGTTTCAATTATATAGAAAATATGTGTTTATTTAAAGAAAAATGAGTAGAAAAAACCGCCCGAATGTTATACGTTGCACTCATATTTCAAATGCATGGAAAATGTAGGGATTATTTGTGGAAGAGGGAGTAGTGTGTGGCGTAAAAGAAAAGGGATTAGAGAAAACCACGGAACGTAATACGTTGTGTAGTAAAATAAATTGCATAGAAACTTTCGCCATGGAAAAGCACTTAGATATGCCAATTTTCATGGAGATCGGTCAACCGGTTTTGGAGTTTCAACATGCAGTATGTATAGATGTTGGTATGTATGAAGATAGCGCACTTGCCTCTGGCGCGGAGTACCCGGGTTCGATCCCCGGTACCAGCATGGGGATTTTATCCCCTCTGGGAGGTCTGACACGGGGTGCACTCAGCTCGTTAGGTCCCGGAGGGACCAATTTTATTGAGGAGCTACTTGATGGAGAAGTAGCGGCCCCAGGTCGAGAAGGCCACATAACTGGCCGGGAGGGCTCGGGCGCTGACCACGTCCCATCCTCCAGTAGGGGGGAGGGGGCGCCTGTAGGGAGTGGGGACGCAGCGGCTAAGCGGCAAGCCTTGGCCCTTCATGGGGTGTTTCGCTAGGGTTTAGTTTAGTTCTATGTATGAAGTTCAAGTGTTACCTAAAATAAAAGTGAGTGGATAAAATAGTATGAGTGTAATACGTTGTATTTCTATTTCAAACATATAGCAATTTTGTATGAACTGCATGTTAAAGAGTGGGTAGCGAAAGCAGAGTGATTGTGTCTGTAAAGGAAGCATTAATAGAGGAAACTGTGAATTGCATTTATATTTCAATCATAGAAATTGTATGTTGAAGGGCAAATAGAGGATACATGAATGTGCTACGTAATAGAAAAGTTAGTAGAAAACCATTTAAAAGTAATATACTGTATGGTAAGTTTGTTACAGTAAAAACTTTCTCCATGAAACATGCATACACGTGCTGAATTTCGCGGTGATCGGATAAGTGGTTTTCGAGATAAACAGTTATATATATACGCCTCCATTTTGTATATGTACCTAGATGATATGAATTGTTTGTAGAAGAGTAAGTAGAGAAAGAGATGTGAATGTGATATCTAAAACTGACTGGATAAAACAGTGTGAATGTAATATCATTTCTATCTCAAACATATACGAAAATTGTATGAGTTATTTTAAAAGAGGCGATAAAAATGGTTTTTTTTTTTTTTCGTGCAAAATCACGTTTTTATGGAAAATTGTTTATAGTGTAGTGAGTAGAGAAAGACACCTGAATTTGTTACCTGAATTTGCGTAGAGAAATCAGTGCGAATGTAATAAGTAGGATTAATTTCATATACAGAAAATTGTATAATTTATGGAATAAGGAACAGAAACGTGTTTTTTTATATTAAATCACGTTTTTAAGGCAAGACTCCTATGTAGATAAACTTAAAAAGCAAAACCTTATCTGAACACAAAACCTGATCAAAATCTGTAGAACCGTTTCCGAGAGACACATAATATATGCAAGACATAATATATGCAAGACATAATATATGCAAGAGGAGTAAAAAATATAGTTTTGTGTGTGTGTGTGTGTGTGTGTGTGTGCGTGCGTGTGTGTGTGTGTGTAAAATCATGTTTTTCTTTTTCAGCAGACACCTACACTCGTATAGGTAAACATAAAAAGCAAATTCTTACAAGTATACACAATTTAACCAAATCTTTAGAGCCGTTTCTGAGACACCGGGAATATATGTACAAGAACTACTCTGTAGAAGCGGGAATAAAAAATCTGATGTGTTGCACTCGCATGACTTTCTCTACTCTTGTACTAACCATTCTTACAAACTCCTATTCTTCTATCCTCTTTGTGTTAGTCGAGATAAACATTTGCAGAAATCACCGTATTTTTCATTTCCTTGTAGGTGCAACGGGAATATGGGAATACAGTAGCCTTTGTACAATAGTCAAATCTTTTAAACTTTCCAATTCTGTTCCCTTTGCACGGTTAACATATAAAAAATTGAATAACGATGTTCCATTTGACATAAATATAAGTTCTCCAAAACTCACACAAATAACAAAGTATATCTTCGAAATGGTTCACTCTATAAACATTTTATTCAGACATAAAGTGTATATTTTAGCAAGATCTACATTTTTTGTATACAAACATTTGTTCTATCTCTAACGGTTTACCAGCTATGCAAAAGTCGTCCAGAGTAAACACGACTACAGGAGCTATAGTCAGAAAATTCAAGATCTACATTTCATTTGTCATGTAGAAATACCTCAAACGTACGGCATTTTAATCAAAATCGTTAGAGCAATTTTCAAGAAAATCACAATTTTCGAAAAATTAACCATGCAAAGGGTAGTCTAAAGTAGGGCTATTTCTTTCAAAATCTTCGTGTCGCATCCTTGAAAGACATTAAATTTAAATAACAACTTTGGTTTTTAACCGACTTTTCGTTTTTGAGTAATGCTGTCCACAGACTGACACACACACGCTCACGCACTCACCCACGCACACACACATATACAAGAATTGCTCATTTAAAGATATTAGATATCAACAATAACCATACTAAACATGCGATAAGCATAACGCGATGGCTATTCCCCATAAAGAGGAATAGGGGAGATATAGAGGGAATTTGACACTGAAGCCAGGCTTATTGTACCTATGCTCCCAAGAGGGGAAGGATAAGGTGAGAAGAGACACCAGGCGGTCAGATTCAGACCAACGGCACAACATTGATAGAGGTCCCTAAGGTTTCCCCAAGTTTAACGACACCTCCAAGTCTTTGGGTCTTCCGGGGCCAACTCTGGGGGACCTCGACGCAGGGTCCAACGCACTCAGATGCCGCCCCTGTTCCACCTGGATCCCACGGATAACGACGGACGTCAAGAGTTCCTGCACGCATATTATCCCTGCCAAGCTGCACCTAACGCCTTCGCTGATACTTGCGACCGTGTAAGAACCAACAGGATGAAGTATGAATGAAATTACTAATGAAATGAAACGGAAGGACAGGAAATTCGGAGGATGTAATTATCCTTCCCAGCATTCGCCTGGTGACCCAGGGAAGCCCCCCAAAAACCATGGGTCAGGAATGTCGGCGACGGGAATCAAGCCCACGACCTCCCGAGTGCGAACCTCACACGTTACCGCAGAGCCATCTTCCTCAATTATTTCCCATAAAAGTGTACAATAGAAGACGTTTACTTCTTAATTGGAGTGTATTTTGTGTGTCTGCTGACTGGATCACACAATATTTAGACAAAATATGAAATGCCTACAAATATGGCATTTTCAGTTACGAAGCGGAAACAAAAGTTACATCAGCTTTAACTAGTTAATGCGCTAAATTGATCCTTACCTGAAAATACTGCTCTGAAGTTAGATACTATTTGCAATTAATTCCAAAAGTAGCTTGCCATCGCAGTCGTAATATTAGACAAATCAGTTCAGGTTTCAAGGGTGATGTGCAAGAAAGCTAAGGGCGAGAAGCCCCATTGTAACCATTTAAGCTGATGCGGTATAGCGGTTTTTTTTTAACTCGTGCTTTTTTTGCGATTTTCAGTGCTTCTATTACTTGTGCTACGTTAAACTTTCGTTTCCCTTTGAAGTTCTGTTTTACAGCTGTTCCTTTTCAACAACAACATCCATAAATTGTTTTGAACTTCGATGTCGAAACTTCATGCCAAATACACGATATCATGTCGGCTGAATAAAAACAATGTGTATCCATGAATAGTTTACACACAATCACTAAAATTGGATAAATGCAAACATTTACACCGACTGCACCTGCCGGCCGGAGATGTGTACGAAATCCCCTGAATACAAAATACCCTTTACATGGAAACATACACTGCACGTTTTTCGTTTTAAATCTTTAAGTATTTTTATAGCGATTAAAAATTTACAATCACAAACTTTCAAGACAATCTGTATGGAGTTAGGTATATGTACTGAGTTATAAATCTGTGTGGAGAAATTACTTCATACCTACCTTTTAGTTCCGTTTTAACACCGTGGAGCATTAAAATGTTTTAAATCTTATAATTTCATTATATAGTGATATGATGTCTCTAATCTAGAATATTTGGTTTCTATCTCCGCGTATGTCGGTGGGAGTTGATACCGTTTGTTTTCTTTACGCGTAGGGTAAGAGAACTGTGTTGGAATGATATTTTCTTTGGAACTGCAACATTGTAGACAAGTATAAGGTGCTAATTGGGCCTTTGACTACATCTGGCATAACTTATCGATAAGCCACCCTCCTTCCATTCCCATGGCTAGAAGCATGTGGCTCGGAAAACCTTGGAGCCGTCTGTACCATACTACCTTGCTTCGTGAAGTATACACAGAGTCCTTAGCATGGTTTCTTTCGGAAGGTAAGTAAAGTCGGTGGTCCTGTGTCGTAGAGTTACGGAACATAAAGGAACCTGGACCTGGACCTGAACCTGAACCTGAACCTGATAAGACGAAGAGGACATTAAGAACTACAACAGTTAAAAAGCGTTCATAAATAAAAGCTGAATTTATTTTATTTACAGATGCTTTAGTGCTAGGCAACTGTACTTCTGTTTCTGTAAGTGCTGGGTAGATAGCAGTAGGTTACCTACTTTCATTTTCTGTGGATAGCATTCGCTATTACCATCCAATTTAATGTTCACTGTTGTTCTAGACTTATGGTGGAACTTTGGGTCGTGATATTAAATATTCAATCCGTATTTACCTTGGCAACTGAGAGCGAGAAAAAAGAGTTGGTTGTCCCACAGAATTTGAACAGGGGACCTTCCGAATGAGGGTCAGAGATGTTATCACCTAAGCCATTCCGCTTGCTTCAACAGTATTGAATAAAGCGCCTTAAGTTTTAAGATACTGACATGAAGTTACATTAAATACGTGAATGAAAATGAGTATTTCAGCGGCTACTTACAGAAAATATAGGATTTTATCGTTAAGTTGCCGGCATTGCTCCATCTGCTGCAATGAATCTACCCTTGAAAAACAATCGCGTGTCAAACATCGGACACGCGACTCAGCTTGCGCAACCTTGCATTCTCATGTTGTAAAACTGTTAACATTAACTCAAACTATGAAAATGCATTAAAAATACATTAATGATGTGCAAAAGGAAAATACTCCATGTAAATACACTTTAAGAAAAAAGAAAAAGAAATTGTTAATTTCAATAAACGGTAAACTTAAAGTTTGAGGTTAATATCGTTTACATCTTCTCCAATGTTCAGGTGTCCAAAACACCTGAAAATGTGTTCTTCTTTTGCATCTCACTGTATTTTATAAGCGCATGTGAAACAGTTTCAGCAAGTTATATATGAATTTAATACATTAGTACATTAGATATTCTATGTATCAAAATAATATCTTCTTTATAGTGTAAAACATCCATTATTTGAAAAGAAATACTCAGTACATTAATCTACACTTAAGTAAATTTGATGTATTGCATTCATTTGGACTTCTCTACTCACTCTTCTCAGATATTCTCATAGAAGCATATTCTGCTGTCTACTTCTTTTTAATCAAAATAACTTTCATTGTGCATTTATGCGTTTGGTATAGAAGATATAATAACAATAATAGTAACAATAACAACTGTAATAATACTAATACTAATGATAATGATAATACTAATGATGATGATGGTGATGGTGGTGGCGGTGGTGGTGGTGGTGGCGGTGGCGGTGGTGGCGGTGGTGGTGGTGGTGGTGGCGGTGGTGGTCGTGGTGGCGGTGGCGGTGACGATAATAATAATAATAATAATAATAATAATAATAATAATAATAATAATAATAATAATAATAATAATAATAATAATAATGATAATAATGATAATAATGATAATAATGATAATAATGATAATAATGATAATAATGATAATAATGATAATAATGATAATAATAATGATAATAATAATAATAATAATAATAATAATAATAATAATAATAATATAGTAATAATAATGATGATGATGATAATAATGATAATAATAATAATGATGATGATGATAATAATGATAATAATAATAATGATGATGATGATGATGATAATAATAATAATAATAATAATAATAATAATAATAATAATAATAATAATAATAATAATAATAATAATAATAATAATAATAATAATAATAATAATAATAATAATAATAATAATAATAATAATAATAATAATAATAATAATAATAATAATAATAATAATAATAATAATAATAATAATAATAATAATAATAATAATAATAATAATAATAATAATAATAATAATAATAATAATAATAATAATAATAATAATAATAATAATAATAATAATAATAATAATAATAATAATAATAATAATAATAATAATAATAATAATAATAATAATAATAATAATAATAATAATAATAATAATAATAATAATAATAATAATAATAATAATAATAATAATAATAATAATAATAATAATAATAATAATAATAATAATAATAATAATAATAATAATAATAATAATAATAATAATAATAATAATAATAATAATAATAATAATAATAATAATAATAATAATAATAATAATAAATGATGTGCCGCACAGACCTGGAGGACCTAGGGCTGACAACCCGACTGCTCGCCTCATGCTCACGCACATTGTTAGAGCACATTGATCATCCAAGTGATACTGGGAGGTAATGGGGTCAGCATCACCCATCCCCCAGCAGCAGTCCTGAATTTGTTGTCCAGGATCACTGCTCCTCACTTTCTTCACGATGCCCTATGGGCGCCAGTCCTACACCCGGAACTTAAAATCCACACCATGGGTGGGCTCCATCCCGGACCCATTCCGTGACCAGGAACCAAAGCGTCACGCTCCAACCTACTGCGCCAAGGAGGTTAAACTATATTAAAAATAGCGATTATGAAACGAGAAAAAACCAATAACGACTTACCACTTGAAAAAAATCTGATGTGTTGTATTATATGACATTTTTCATTCACTGTTCCACAAACAATTGTCAGAATAACTTATTCTTCTACATAAATCTTGTTAACAGATACCTAAATCTTCATTTTACGTTTGCATAAATAGCATCACTTGCATATTTCGTTAACTACAAAGGAAACAGTAACACTCATGTTTAAAAACTGATCACTCGTATATACTGGTCTTGAAATTCCATATTCTTTCCATGCCATCGTATGAAACAAATGATTAGCGACAGCACTTTAAAAAATAATTGAAAAATTCAAACCAATAATGATATCTTGGAAATCGATAAAACCACAAAAAGGTTTATTTGAATTGAATAGTGTATTTTAAAGAGCTTTACATTTTTGTGTGGCTACAATTTACTATTTAGGTAAAGAAAATGATACAAATATTTTTATATTTATATGTTAAGAAGGCTGTTAATTGCCAGAATCGTATCAGTGTCACCGGTGTACCGGAATTTCGTCCCGCAGAAGTTTCTAAATGACGTAAACCTGCTGACACAAGGCTCTTGCTTTTAAGTACCGTGGAGCTTGCACCCACGACCTTGAGATCAGTAGGCCAGCGCCTAACCTACTGAATCACTCACACTGACATAAAGGTACACAATTATTTTTTTGATTGAAGCCTACTCCTGGAAAATTCAAGATTTGCGTTTTTTCATGTAATGTAATTATCGTATATGGTAATGTAACCCAAATCGTTAGAACCGTTTTTGAGAAAATTAAAAATATCGAAAAAAAATGTAATATTGTTGCTAAGCAGGTGTTTCATTTGTTTCAACACTTAGAGAAAAATAAAGGGAAATGATAAAATTGTTGAAAATATGGATTTTATTCCGCCTGACATTTTGAACGAAGCCAAGAGTGCCGAGTTTATTCATTCAGAAAAATCAAACGATGTTTACGAAAAAGAATATGAATAGTTTTGTGGATAAAGAAACGAAAAATATGTTAGTTTGAGAGAGTGACGATTTCATGTTTTCTTACAGACACACATTGAGAAAATTCTGTTGTGGCGGTGATGACGTCATTGCTGTTTTGTTGCCATGGTAACTAAGTAATTCATTTTCTGGCACTAGTGCGAGAAATGGAATAATTTTGCACGATTTATGCCGTCATAATAAGCTGTTTTAATGCTAGGATTGCATAAACAGATAGTTTCCCCTCAAAATATGATTGCTACTCTACAATAATTTTCTGCCCATAGTTATTTATTTTTATATGGCTTCCACAAACACTCTTACGAAAGCTTATTTTACTATATACTTCATATTAATCCTGAAAAACTTTTACAGAAATAGATTAATTACACCAGCCTGGAAAACTCGTGTAATAGGTTGCGAGTCCCTTCTCTTTTGTTTCCTTCGGGCCCTAATGGCCTAGTTGTCGACGGGCTCTTCAAACACTACCACTCACTCATCGCTCACTCTTTTGTTTCCTGCTAAACATAGTTATCAGTGCGTAGCCGTGAGCGGGCTACTCTCAGAGAGCACCCATTCTCTAGGCCTGCATTACACATTTCTTCTAAGGTAAAAGAGGATTAGGAAATCGAATCTACAGCCAGGAGTTTAAAAGTTAGTCGCTATATTAGGCCTAGGAATTCCTTATTCTTTCTATGAAATCGCGAGAAACAATTGAACACCGATAGCACTTAAAAACCAAAATAAATAACGGATATCTCGGACATGGCTAATGTCATTAAAACATTTTAAATGAACGGAGCATTTTAAGTAAGTCTATATTTCTTGCACGGACTACATTTTATGGTTTACGAGTTATTCAAAATTATACATAATTCCTTCCAATTGAAAACGACTTGGCAGCCTATTTCCAGAAGATTCAACATATATATCAATACACCTGATTTGAATCAAAATTATTAAAGGGTTATTTTTGATAAAATCTAAAACATCCATAATGTTTCCACATAAAGCACAGCATGCGGTGGGGGATTTTCCTGAAAATCTTCATGTTGCAGCTTTGGAAGATATTGAACTGAAATATCAAGTTTAGTGTTATTGAACAGTTTGCTTTAAAGTTATGCTGATCTCACACTGACGCGCGCACGCACACTCTCTCTCTGTCTCTCTCTCTCTCTCTCTCTCTCTCTCTCTCTCTCTCTCTCTCTCTCTCTCTCGCTAACACGGGCAGGCTGTACAAAGCCTTTTCTGCATTTCCAAACACTCAAAAGAAGAGATCAAGTTAACATCACTAGGCTTAGAATTGAGCACCGCAAACTAACACACTATTATCTTCTCACCTCCAAATTGTAGCATTCACCATAATTATCCTTATAGACTGCCCACAATACAGCAGATGTACACAAGAAGCCGGCATCTCCAACCTTCCTCACGCAGTTAATACACTCAACATGATCAAGAAGATGCTACAATTTCTAATGGACACAATACTCTTTAATTTACTGTAAATTTTAGTATAATTTGATATTTGTATCGTCTGGAATAACGCCTTAAATAAATATTAATAAAAAAATCGGATGTGTTGAACTCACATGACTTTCTCTACTCTTGTACCAAACATTCTAACAAACTCTTATTCCTATATTTTCTTCGTGTTAGTTAATATACATTTGTACAAATTATTTTATTGCTTATGTCCCTGTAGGTGCAAGGGGAATATTAGAATACAGAAGGCTTTGTGTGACAGTCAAATCTTTTTGGCCTTTGAGATTCCGTTCTCTTTGCACGATTAGCATATAAAAAAATGAACAACGTTGTTGCATTTCGCTAAAGTTCTAAGTTTTCCGAAACTCACACACATAACAAGGAATATCTCCGAAATGGTTCACCCTACAATAAAATTTATTGAGACATAAATTGTGTATTTTAGCAAGATCTACATTTTTTGTATTCCAAGAGTTTGTCTACCTCTAACGGTTTACCAGTTATGCAAAATTCGTCCAGAGTAAACAGGACTACATAGGCTATAGCCAGAAAATTCAAGATATACATTTCATTTGTCATCAAAATATCTCAAACATATGACATTTTAATCAAAATCGTTAGAGCCATTTTCAATAAAATCAAACTTTTCGGAAAATGTTCCATGTAAAAGGTAGTTTAGAGCAACTTTGGTTTTTAACCGACTTTTCGTTTTTGAGTTATGCTGTCCACAGACTGACACACACGAACCTTTTTCTAAAAATGCTTTTTTTGGATTCAGGGGATCTCAAACATATATTTCCGGTAAAATCTCGACATCGAATTTTTGGGTGGAATACAATACTTCCCCTACTTACCAGTACAGAAAGTAAAAATGACCTACGTGGCAATTTGTTTTGTTAGCAACACAAAATACAAATGGGATGCAATGCCCGTTCCTCTGCTCCTCGATAGGTGTCTCACCCTAGACTCTGACTTGTATGCCCTAGGGGGTGCAAGTCCTACATAAGGGGAGAGTAATCGGGTAAAGAAGAGAGGCAGTTTTCCAAAAATGTCTTTAAAGTATTAAGGGCAATATAAAAATGCTCTATCCATCAACACAATGTATACTTCAGATAGAAACCGTAAATTAATTTCTGCAGGAAATACTACCATATGGTTGTGATTAAAAATTAAAACTCTATGTAAATATCGTCTACATTTTGGGACTCTTTGGAAGCTTTCCACATCTAGCAGCCTAAGCATTTTGTTTAATCCGAAGTAAATCCTCTGTTGCCAGATATTCAGTAAAACTTCAAGAAGCTACTTTTAATAATTTTACTAAGCACTTCATTCTGATCTTCACTTGTTTTTCTCTGTACCCTGCTTGCAACTATTTACCTATAGGTATAGACTATCACTCACCTCATGATTATGTGCATCTTCACTGTTCATCGTCATCTTACTTTAGTAGTTGAAATATATACCTTTTTGTATTTATGTTTTCCGTAGACTTTCAACTCTACACTCTTTTCACTCCACATTGAAAGCACTGAAGACAGTGAATTGCCTTGTTTACTCTTTCGCCCTTGGTAACATTCGAGAGGTGTGTCATTGGTTGCGTTACACCTCGAACCTGGAAGCATAGGGATAGCACCTACCAATAGAAGTTGCACTAAACTTCCAACAGGTCCGTACTCTACGTTTATGGAAGAACAATATACAAGGACTCTATTTATTTATGCTCTTCTCGTACAGTCGTGACTACTTTAATACGTGCTCATTAAATGAAATCGGTGTATGCACAGATAGTATTTCTGACTGTTGTGCTCAATTCGAATACACCATTCATAACTGGGAAATGTCGGGGAAGTAACCTAAATTTAGGCCTGCAGATTTCCTTTCCTAATTATATCTTAATTATATCTTAATTTCATGAATCATCGGCGTCTAACGCCCTGGCGTGATACGCATTTAAAATCTGCGTTAAAAAAGATAACACACACACACGCATACACACATACACACACCACACACACAGACACACACAGACACACAGACACCCACACACACGCACGCACACACACATACACACACAAACACGGGCACATACATAACATCTCATAAACTCAGTTAATAATAGAAGTTCTATTGGCGTTTTGTCTGTTTTCCAGCAGCTATTGATGACCTCCAATTGAATGAGTAAACAATAAACACCTATAAACATTAAGCAAAACACTTACATTTAAACTTGTGTTATTCTTGAATTTTTCCATTAGTAGGTTTAGTTAGATATTTAATTACTGAGCGAGATGGCTTCGCGGTAAAATGGTGAGGCTCGCATTCGGGAGGTTCAGGATTCGATTTCCGCACTCTTGACTCTTGATTTCGACACTCTTGACCCCAGGAGTTTTTTTTTCCGTTTTTTTTTTTTTTCTCCAAGTCCTTCTTTTTACGTCGCATCTCATTTCACTCCACCATGTGCTGGTTTGTTTCAGGGTTCTAGGTGTTGGCGGGAGTTTCGACGTGTGTAGCACGTGCTTGCTCTCTGTAAATTGTCGACCTCCAGATCGGGGAGGAGGTTTTCGAGTTTCCCTGGGGACCTAGAGCCCGCAGGGGGAGAGTGGAGCCAGTGTACCAGCTGGCACCGGTGAACATAAACCTGTAATTGTTAGGGGCCCTGCCCTCTGCGGTCATCTCTCTTCAACTCCGATTACTCTTTGTATTCTCTCACCTCACCACTTCCCTTCAGGGTATAGGCACTCTAGATCTTTTATGGGTAGAGTACCCTCTTCGAAAATTGTTTATCCCTTCTATCAAGCTCCATCTGAGCAGTTCCGATATCTTATGGGTAATTAGTAGAGAACGTGAAAATGAAAATGAACTTGGTATGAATAATAATATGGAGAGTAACTATGAAAAGAAATTGCGAGTAGAGATATCAAATTCTATATGTGGATTTAGTTAATGGGTTCTTTATAAACATCTGTTTACAGAAAATATTTCAAATTCCGTTTAGGGAAGCAGTGGTAATTTATACTAATGTCCAGTGCATTGAAAATTCTCTATAGGTGTATGTCAAAATAATATTTTTTCATATATTGGACGTGTAACAATCGTCCTGCTTTCTCTTCTGCTTCTTTTTCATCTTCTCTGCCACTTACCTACCTATAATTAGCGAAACTATTGTACTACACCCAAAACTTCGATACCAGAAATAGATATTTTGGGACTCTGTGAATTCACGCCAAATAATTTTTAGAAAAGGGTCTCTCAGAAAGTAAACTTAGCACGGCATTTTATTTAAAATACCATCATTCCTTTCTTTCATCACATCTGAATATTGTACAGAAGAATGGAAGCCAAATAAGAACCTTCCAGTCCCAATGCTACAGGAGCATCTATGGCTCACAGCAAGTCCAATGAACTGTAAATTATATTGTTATGCTCGCATATTGTTTAGAGAAGGTGAATGTAAGATTGGCATAAATTGCGTAAATACTTTTCATAGAAGGGGGCGTAAACATAAGGTTTCCAAAAGAATATGTCGAACAGCGAGAGTTTTCATCCTCTTAGAATATGAAGAACCGATCATGCCTTATCAGAAGCAGCACTACGAATCAGTAAGTCGCTATAAACGATTTATTGAAGATTCGAGAGCTTCCATTCGTGGGCATGACGTGAATGAACACTGCTAATAAAGGCAATTATTATCTTGAATTGCTTGGGCAAAAAGAACAAGTCATAAAAGAGAATTTGAAGTCCATCTTAAGATTTAAGGGAACTTCGAGTAGTATTCAAAATGACCATATTGAATATATACCTCAGATAATAAATGAAGACATTAGGAAAGAAATCTCGGGCTTATGTAATTTAAGCACAACTGAATGAACTCTCCAGAATCCCAGAATCGCTGCTTCAGGGATCATGTCAGTGATGTATTTGCTGCCAGAAAAGAATGTCTATTAAGTTATTCTTAAAAAGAATATCTAGGTAAGCCTTGGACTCCCAGTCACCTATGACTAGCTTCGCCATTGATTTTAGAGGTTATTCCTAGAAAGCTAAACATTTCATTTGGCATGCAAATGTGTTAATGCGGCATTTTAATAAAACTCGTCAGAGGCATTTTTTTTATTTTTCTTAAAAACTAAAATTTTCCCATGTACATATTAGGTAATTTATGAGCAAGGACTTTCTTTCATATCTTCGTGTCGCATTCTTGGAAGAAGCTCAACGTAAATATCAGCGTGTATTATTCCGCGTGCGCGCGAGTGTAAACAGCCCCACTAAAAAAGGAAAATTTAGTTAAATACAAGCCACAGATGTTCTCTGTAGCATTGGGACTGGAAGGTTCTTATTTGGCTTCCGTCCTTTTGTACAATAATCAGATGTTGTACATATCTGTCTCTTATTCTTTAGAGCACATTTTTTCTTCACAGGGAAAGGGATCATGGCGGTTTTAATAAAATCTCATGCTAAGTTTACTTTCAACGTCACGTTAACATTCGAATTGTGACTAAATCCATTCGAATTGAAATAAAAAGACATTGCAGCATTGTTTACACAATGTTTGCCCGACAGTCAGTGAAATAATAAACCATTTATATCCATTTGCCAAGAACCTAGATGACCCCAAATATCTTACACAATACGGCGAAACGGTTCTAATTCTAATGGACATATTATTTGTTACACTCATCATGTAGAATCCCTGGTTAACGAATGGCAGAAGTAGTACCTTCCACTCGGTACACTGGTATGTAAAATGTGGATAAAAGTAAATGAACAAAAGCGGCAACGGTTAACGCACTAGATGAGTTACTTTAATCAATATGTAAAATAATAACTTTGTTTGGGACAAAGCCCTCCGTTTACTACCACATTCGCTTGACCGTGAGAATTTTCGCACTGATAGTCTGCCACGATCTTTAGCTGTTTCATTATTTGCGTGCTTTCACGCTCCTGTCGAATGTTCTTCACAGATAACACGTGACTTGCCCCTGCCTTCAACACCGGCCCCAGTTCACCACTCACCTCTTTTTGGCAAAGAGTAATAATTGAAGACCACGGTTGACAGTGGATATTTTAAACTGTGCTGTGATCAGAGGGACCAGGAACGGGGGCAGTGATGGATTGGTTTGTAGCCTGGTTCAGAATAAGGAAGATGATTATTAAAATGACGGTGAAGTTGATTAGAGCAAAGGATCAGCTTGTATATTGAATGGCGGGGGAAATAGGATAACCCAGAGGAAAACCCGCCAACATCCCTTCGTCCATCCAAATCCCACATATGGTCCCGCGAGTGAGAGGTGATTGGTCTAATCACTCGGCCCCAGGTGACACCAAGCCTAGGTAAAATTGGATGGGAATTCTTAGACCTTTCTATCTTTGGGGTCATTAACCATTTTTGCCATTAATCTCGATAGGAAGAAACGGTTTGCACAAATACCCTGTGATACTGTCGAACCAATATTTTATCGCAGAAATTGTTGAACTCTCTCTCTCTCTCTCTCTCTCTGTCTCCTCTCTCTCTCTCTCTCTCTCCCTATCTCTATCTCTATCTAGTTATCCTAGGTACTACATGTTTATTAGGGGGAAAATTAAATCGATTAGTACACTGTCTGGATTTAATATAACATCTGGTCTATCCTAAGATGCAATCAGTTTTTCTGCATAAAACGTATTTAATTACATCCTCCACCGAAACGAGTCGCGATTGTTTGTGCAAGCTAGGGAACATCCAACTAATATTTTGATTAATGAACAATGGTCAATTGGGTACCAAATTATGAAAATGCAAGTTCTACTTACTTATTTTAAAAAAAGAATATCAGCTTTTTTACATATTCCGTTTATACTCCGCCTTTAACTGCAATGGTTATCGGTGACCCCCCCCCCTCTCGTCTCTCTCTCTCTCTCTCACTCACTTGTCCATACTTACAGACTCTGGGAAAGATAAGGAGTAATGCTGGGTAGAGAAAAAATTCTCAAATCCCAGCCGTTAATCGAACCCGGGACCCCTAGCATAGAAGGCAAGTGCGCTATTGCACTGGGTCACGGGGCCAGCCAATATCAAAATTGTTATAGATTACTATGTTTCAAATTTGTTTGACTAACTGACAACATTCAGATACCTAAGAAGCAAAATATCAGTCATTTAAAGGAATGTGGAAATTGAAAACAATGAAAAATATAAGTTCAATGATTACATAAGAAGATATTCTGGCAACAACTTGAGGGAGGAAACAAAACTAAGAATCTATAAGATAATATAAAAAACTGCCATGGGTAGTAGGTAATCGCGAAAAATCAAGACTGGAGACTGCACAGATGCGAGTTTTAAGATCAGTATTGGATGCAACAAGAGCAGATCGACTAACAAACGTAGACATAAGAGAACGACTGGAATCAGAATATATAATAGAGGAAATACAGCAATATCAGCAACAGTGGAGAGAAAGTACCGTGGAGATTTCCTCGGCAAGCATTACTGTACAAACCCAACAGACCAAGAGTCAGGACGACCATGAAGAAGGTGGATAGAACAGTTTTAGTTAGCTTCGTAACAAGTCCTACGGCCTACTACTTGTTATGGAAGAAGAAGAAGAAGAAGAAGAAGAAGACGAAGAAGAGGAAGAGGAAGAGGAAGAAGAAGAAGAAGAAAGAAGAAGAAGAAGAAGAAGAAGAAGAAGAAGAAAGAAGAAGAAGAAGAAGAAGAAGAAGAAGAAGAAGAAGAAGAAGAAGAAGAAGAAGAAGAAGAAGAAGAAGAAGAAGAAGAAGAAGAAGAAGAAGAAGAAGAAGAAGAAGAAGAAGAAGAAGAAGAAGAAGAAGGAAGAAGAAGAAGAAGAAGAAGAAGAAGAAGAAGAAGAAGAAGAAGAAGAAGAAGAAGAAGAAGAAGAAGAAGAAGAAGAAGAAGAAGAAGAAGAAGAAGAAGAAGAAGAAGAAGAAGAAGAAGAAGAAGAAGAAGAAGAAGAAGAAGAAGAAGAAGAAGAAGAAGAAGAAGAAGAAGAAGAAGAAGAAGAAGAAGAAGAAGAAGAAGAAGAAGAAGAAGAAGAAGAAGAAGAAGAAGAAGAAATCTGTTTGAAATACCTGCCAGTGAATGTAATGGACAGCTCCGCGCATTTCACCATATGAATAATGAATTCGAACAAACAGATCTGCTGCCCCCGGATTCCGGAATTAGCTTCCAATTACGGCTATGACGTCGATAACTGGAGTCTCGTAGATAATCAATTTGATGTTACCATAGAAAAAAATGCACTGGTGAAAAATCCGGAGAACTTTGAATGTTACACCTGTAGAGGCACAAGCCCCTCGGCATTCCCATCGATTGTGCTCGTAACAACACATCTCCCTTCCGTGATTCATCATACCTTAATGTTCTCGTAAAGCGTCTGTGAATTTTCAGTCAAATCGATGTTCAACAGTTTCTTTTATCGTTACGATGATTACATAACTATCGTGCTTCTCCTACCAGTAACCAGTTGCTTAAACTAATATATGTTGCGTGATGAAATGAGACATTGAGGTTGACACTTCTTCATCCACTTGCAGTTATGGTTCTGTTTCGGGAGGTCGAGTTCGCTTCCCGTCGACCACCTACTCCGGCCTTGTTTCATGGGTTTCCCTTCCCGTAGGCGAATGCTGGGGTGGTTTAAAGTCTACCACGATTTCCTTTCCACCATTTTCCTTTCATTCCATTTCATTCTCATTTTTCAGGTGTCCTTGTAGGTTTTGTGGCATATGACACTACCGGACAGATGTCGCGGATGCTTGCTCGAAGGAAGGAGTACTCCTCGAGAACACTAGAGGGCTGCTAGGTCGCTCATCGCCTTCTCTAGGCAGCGGCAGCAGTGGGACGGGTCTTCAGACCTGGAACTGTTAGGGACTTCCGTGCGTCTTTGTTGCCTGTTTGCCTGCGGTCTGTAGCCTCCTGTAACTCTTGGGGGATGGTAGCCACAATACATCTATGTAGGGTGCAGGTACGAGGTGTCCCCCTGCGTTGGATCACCATGTAATCTATGGTTCTGCCAGAATTGACGAACTTTTTAATTGCCATTAAAATTACCAATGTTCTACATTACCTCGAAGATTTTACCTATCTCAAAATGTTACAAGCTACATGGGTTCCATGTTTCATGTGCATCGTGATATGTTATATGCTCTGTTCTGCATGCTTATTTAGCAGATTTTCCATGAACACATTATCTGAAAATGTACTATTGCCGCATAAGGTTACTTTTTCATTTACGTTCCTCTTTTAAACCTCAGTAGTCATAGCGGCGGTTTTTTTACCTCAGAAACATATTGCTTATCGACAATGGCGTAATCTCGTGCACAGTGGGTTTTGGATTTTTGGGTTTTATATATTAGATCAAACACATATTCACACTCTCGTTCGTACTTCCAGACTCTGGGGAGGGCAGGGAATGATCTTGGCTCATTCCTCAGCCAGGAATCGAATCCGGAAACCCTCGTACAACTAGTCTTTGGTATAAGGGTTATTAGTTCCGTACATAGAAAGCACCGATCGGTCGACCAATTGGCTGGTGAAGAGATAAGGAAATGAAAGTGGAGGAGTAGCGCTCTCACTGATTGTAAACAACAGAAGCGCCATTGAGAGATAAGGGGATTGTTCTCTAAACGTCTTTCTCCCCGCCTTCCATGAATATCACGAATATTCTAGAACCAACGAGATGTTGCCAAGTCTCTCTAAGGAATTAAACTTTACGTGTCATTTTAACATTAAATTGTGACTAAATTCTTTCAAATGAAGCTAGAAATGCATTATAGCATTGTCCACACAATGTTTTATATCCATTCCTCAAGTACTTGGATAACTCCAAATATCTTACACAAATCATTGTTTTTCGGCGAAACCATTCTTTATTGACAATAGCGGACATACTTATTACATTCGTCTTCCACCCGATATACATATCGTGTCCGGAAATGCTTCATTTTCGTGTTATGGCCTTCACAACACTGAAATTCACACGCACGTTTTTCTTTCCGCAGGTCGTTGTCCTTACAGATGTTCAAAATGTGCTTCTGCTTGAGTACAGAACTCACATCGATGTCTCATTGACCAGCGAACACGATCCCAAGCTCCAGGAGTATTGCGTATGTCCTCACAACATGCCACAATTCGATTCCGAAGGGATTTCAAATCAGGCACCGAAGACGAATACACCAATAATTTTAAATGGTTCCACAAGTAGAAATCGAGGGGGTTCAAATCAGTTGAGCGTGGAGCCCAAGCAATTGAGCAACCTCTACCTGTCCATCGATCAGGAAACCTTTGATCCAAGTACCAGCGAGCCGTACGACTGAAGTGTGCAGGAACGTCATCGTGCAAGGAGTGAGCTTGTTCACGAATGAGCATTGGAGTGTTTTCATAAACATGGGGTATGGTGTTTTCCAGGAAGTTTGTGTACGCCTGCCCTGTTAAGTCTTTTTTCAAGTGCATGGAGTCCAACTAATCGATCACCAATGATACCGGCCCGCTTGTTGCGGAAGAACCGCACCTGGTTATGAGATGGAACAGTTGCATGTGAGTTTTCATATGCCCATAATGCTGATTGTGCAAATTTGTAATGTCCTGTTAATGTCTCCTTTCAAGGCAAAGGCCTGCGGAAAGAAAAACGTTCTAGTGAGTGTCAGTGTTGTGAAGGCCATAACTCGAAAATGAAGCATTTCCGGACACATGTATGCACAGGCGCGCGCTAGCGGATCCGCGAGTGAGTCATCTAGTGAGATAGGACTCTTAAATTGTTCTCGATGCCACACAAAGTACCGATTATTCAGCGCGATCTCCGAGTGAGATTGCAACGACAGTTGTGACGATCCGTGAGAGTTGCTACTACAAGAGAACAGAGATCCGTGTTTGACTCTTGAGCGAGTGAAGCGTAAGGAAGATGTTTCGCGTGTATTCATTTAATTATGCTACTAAGTTGTGAACAGAAATAAAGTGACAGGGAATATTCATTTAAATCACGTTAGTGAAGTGACATTGACAACTAAGGGAAATGGCAACGCATTTTGAACTACTGGGTGTTCATTTTAAATTGGTTCTGGCATAGTTCGCCGTTGCTTCAAAGTACATCCCTAATTTTATGCAAGTTTTAGCTCCTCGGGTGTTGCAAAAGTGGAACAGAGTTTAGTCGCAGAATTTGGCTAATTCACACAGCATAAATGCTACTATAGCAATACTTCATCTCTGGTGCTCCCTGTCGATCAAACAACCGACTTCAACGGCCACGGAGTGTTTAATGTATGCATTTCGACTGCTGTATCGTACCCAATGTTTGCTTCACTATTTATCACTCTTTTTGTTAACATTTATTACGTTAATTCTTTAGGGATGCTTCAAAGTTTGAGGATATTTTGTATGTTTCTTATAAAAACTTCATTTGCCATTCAAAAAAGTAAATGAATTTATTTTACTGCCTTTATCCTGTCATTCTGCTACTACAGAAAAATAATGCTTGAGAAAGTTTTAAACTCTTTTACTGTCTCTGTGAACTACTCATGTAACAGTCACTACTGGTATACGGATTCATTAACATTTCAATACCAGAGGAACCCCAGTCAGCGCGGACATCATATATCTAATACGCTGGGCAACGGTACAAATAAAATGAACACGCAATGGATCACTTACTGAAGTGACGTGAAAACTGGACAAAGTCGTGATGTTGAAGAACCAGTGAAGTTGCGGGGCAGATTTCATGTGGTTATTATGATTACACGACAGAGTAGGTCGTCAATCTTCGGCTATACGAGCAGCGATGGCAGTTCACCTAGAACTCAAAGACGGACATAACTACACAAATGTTATCTTAAATGAATGAAGCTGCTAGAACCGGATTGGTGCGCAGTATAGCATTCACCAGCGCACTTGCATAATAAGAGAAGTGGGGGTCTGCTTCGGCGCCGTCGGATCCCTTGGGTCACTACGGCGAAGTATCTCGGGGTCACGTTGGACCGGCGGCTAACGTATAGGCATCACGTCAGGGGCAAAGTACTACAAGGTCACGCAGCCCTACGGCAGTTGTATCCTATCCTCAGCTCCAAAACCATGCCCATTCGCCTGAAACTCCAGCTGTATCGTGCGATCATCCCGCCTCTGGTCCTGTACGGATGTGAGATCTGGGGAGTGGTGGCAAAGTCCACCTTCATCAGACTCCAGACGTTGCAGAATCGGGCATTAAGGATGATCTACGACACTGGTTGGAGATTTCCTGCCCACATCCTTCACGAACATTCCGGCATCCCGTACATTGTCGACGTGATTAAAACCCGCGCTCGAACAATGTACAACAAACTCCAGAACCACCCTAATCCACTGGTGAATACTCTGGGACAATATGACCAGAGAGAGCCTCGTCGACTACCATCTAAAAAATTGCCGAAGGACATTTTAAGTCCAACGGTCTAATTTTCGCAGATGGGAAAGGCAAAATGAATACCTGTACTTAAAACAGAGTAAATCGCCTAACTCAGATCACCTCTCAGTGTGTGACTGACGGCCAGAACCAGGAGATTAGCGCGTCACCTGATTGACTAACCAGCCAATCAGCATGTATGGGCAGTGCCCGTTCATGGACCAATCCCTACCATCATCCATCTTGTCCCTAAAATACCCCTGATTCCAAACATTCCCAGAGTTTAAATCCCTGTAGACCAAAACACCATACTATCGCGCAGGTAAAGCCGTATAACGGCTAGGTACTGCGGTAAAGACACTTCGGGTGGGGGAATAAGCTTCCCCACTCGACTCGAACTGCCTCTGGAGCCTCTCTGTGTTTCGACTGCTGTGAGTGTGAGAAGTACAATGTGGTTTGTGTGTGACTGTCTCCGAGTTCTGATAACACTTCTATTGCCTTACTCCCCCACCACTTGAACCAATTGTTCATGACTTTTCTTGTACATATAGAATTGGGATTCCCTACCAAAGAACCCCTACATGAATACGACGGAAAATGTGGGTTGGAATGATAAAAGAATTGAACATTAAATCCTTACACCGAATAAGACTCCCTTACTAACTTTGAAACTAGCTTATTACGAGTAAGTATGGAACGACGTTTCAGTCTCACGATAATGCCCAGAAGATTGAATGGTATAGTTGAAAATGAAAGATTATAAATTAAATATTAAAGCAGGAATCTCACACTTTTCACAACGAACAACAATTTTCATATTAAGATAATAAATAACTATGGAAACAGCTAATAGCTGTTCATTATAAATTTACAACAACAATAATAATATTAATACTACTACTACTACTACTACTACTACTACTAATAATAATAATAATAATAATAATAATAATAATAATAATAATAATAATAATAATAATAATAATAATAATAATAATAGTAATAATGTTTCATGTAATTATTTACTTACAGAAGTACCTGCCCTTACCTGGGGCTTTACGGTTTTGGTAAAACATAAATTTTTCAAATACACTTAAATGTAATAGAGCAGTTTAAAATATTACTGGTGTTCAGATCTTTTAATATTATTGCCTCATCTTCAGTTGCAAAATTTCCCAATCGTACCTACTGAAAATCCTCCAAGTTGCCTCCCATCCAACATTTGGATTGGTTTTACATTATCAACCTTAACAGAATGAAGGATATAATGGTTATCCTTTTATTATTGAGCAAAGAGACCTATTTAAAAACCACACCATTATCCGTAGTGTTTTTGTTATAATTGCTCTAAAATAGTGAAGAGAACATGACATATTTTACAGCCCGTCCATACTGCAGAACTATAAAATTACTTACTGCTGAACACTGTCCGGCTTCTCTTACGTCACAGTTGTGCTAAGGAACAGGTAGATCAGATTTGCCATTTTTAAGAAATGTCCCCTATCCTCCCATTAAAAAGTGTTTTGCAAAAACGCATAGACGAAGTTATCATGCTAAATTTCCGCGTTTAGATTACTTTTCGACAGACGTTTCTGAACAAAAACTTCGAATTAATGAAAATGAAATTCGAATTACATGTGGGTCCTCTTTTTAACTTTTCTGTAATAAAAAATTCAAGTGACCAAGAAAAATCTTAGAATTAACGACGTTTTCGAATTATAAACGTTCGAATTATACAAGTTCCACTGTAATAGAGATCTATGAGAAACATTTCTTTCTTTCGTTCTTTCTTTCGTTCTTTCTTTCCTTCCTTCTTTATTGAATTGTACAGCATGAATATTGTGTTAACGTTATTTTCTGAAATTCATTTTATTTATGCAAAAATAAATATACATATTTAATATAAACGGTTACTCATATGCAATAATGCATTATGGAACACTGCTAAGGGCATTGCCATGTTGAAGGAAGCAGACGAGCGATACATTCCCTGTCAGTGACATGCTAATTTGTGAGAGCGTGTATTAGGTCGCATCATCCCCTCTGCCATGTAAACAGCTTCCATCCAGTTCTGTTTCCCGTGTAGGTACGCCCTATATTCATCGTGCCCTATTTTTGCTATTTTTATACTAAGCAATATGTTCAATACACATAAAAAATCTTTCTTTAAACGTGTTGCACTCTAGTGCCAATAGAAGATAATAATCTACCATTCCGCCGGCCTTAGAAGGGAAATGCTGTAATCAAAACAGAGAGAGAGAGAGAGAAAAAAAGGCGCGTGAAATACTGGTCTGCAAATTGTATTGCTACGCCCTGCGTTCTGACCTGAATCACCTGAGCGGCATAAATGCACACCAGCGGTGTTTACGTCCGCATTATCCTCTTTTCATTACAACTGCTATTTCGTGTGACAACAGACGATTGTTTTAGATTTGTGTGCTGTAACCTATCGCCAAAAAACAAATAATTTTTTGTTGGTACACCGGAATATTGAAGAACAACGTAATTTAACTTACTCTGATTTCCTAGTAGGAGTCATAAACTGTACGAGGCACATTTCGTACCAGGCAAAGTTGTTCACGTTTCGTTTCCTTTGAAGGTGATAACAGTTCCAATTTCGTGATTTTCCACACGATTGGAATTTATACTTTGTATGGCAACACTAGTAAATTTGGACGTTAAATTAATAATCTATTTAAGGTTACATACGGATACTTCTCAAAAAGCAGTACCTGCCTGCGGTGCCGTATGTAGTAAAAGCGGGCGTTAAACACTACAAAAAAAAAGAAAAAAGAAAAAAAAAAGAAACCATTACGAACACATTCAATAGGTACAGTAGTTTTTCTTCCATTTCAAAATGTTCCCTTTGGGATGTTTCACATATGTATTTCGATTACTCATAATAATGATTAACCTTGACCATACTGTAATAAACTGTTTGAGAATACGCGACTGCAGTTAAATGCAATAAACTATATATTTATTGAAATGATCAACAACTTCCCACATTTTGGGGTTAACAAATTGACAAAGTAAACAAAAAGGCAAATAACAATATTATCAAGTCATTAGACAAACGTTGGTGTTTAGATTTAACAAGGTCATAATATGGTTATAGAATTAATAATGATATAATTTTACGGAATTAAAAAATATATATATATAATTTAAATACAGATTCTTGAAAAAAATCCTGCTACCCTTTAAGGTCCAAATAAGTGTGATCTAAGGATGTTTACAGAGCCACGTATAGTGGCATTAGCGATTTTCCTTATGTTGGCGGTTAGAAGTTTAAATTATTTCCAGAAGTTCACAAAAAGGGCGGGAATTGTGCTTCGGGCACCTACCATGAGACCAATAATCTCTATGTCATCCAACTGGTATTTATTTTTGTAAAAGGGTATGGTAGATGCGTAGATAGTTTGTTTTTCCAGATGGGCTTCCATAGGTTCACTTAGATGGTACTCAAACCTTATGGTTGGATCAATAATAAATCCCCTTTTGCTGTCATCTTGGCACGCTATAATGTCGATCCGACGTGTGCTGCCTGTTGCGGATAAGTCGTGGACCTCTTCCTATACCTTAAAATTCTTTTCGCGCAGTTCTTCTGCGATGAGTGACCTGATCTGGTGGTGACGTGAGTTTCTGAGTACCTCACCGTGGGGACAGGAACCCAGGACGTGGGCCAATGTTTCTTTCTCTCTGCCACATCTACGACAGAACACCAGTTTACGAACTCTCGTTTCCGTAGTTCTTGAAGGATTTTTCTTGTATGTGGCAGCCCGCTGCTTACACTGGAGATGCTTGCAATATCCGTAGTTTTGAGAGTCTGTAAACAATATGTGGATTCAGAGGAGATATCCCGCAGTTTTGTGACGTATACATTTTCAGCATGATGAAGAGCATTTCATGCGTTAATTTGTTGAAGATAAACTTCCCACGCTGCTTTACATAAACTAAGCCCTTTGAATTTCAAATCAGTATATAGCATACTGCCTGGTGTATCCGTGGGTAACTGCAGAATTTCTTTGAGACACCTCTTTATAATTTTATCTGCGGTGTTCACAGAGTTAACTGGTACCTGCTTGATCTCGGCGGTTTGAAAAGTATACACAAGACTTGGACAGATAGCTTTATTTAACACAATAAATTTCTGGTTGGCTATGAGTAAAGGAGAAGATCCTAGTAATTCCAATTTACCGTGTAATGCTTCCAAAGCAGAATTAGCGTCAAATTTAAATACACCATTCAAAGAGGTACCTAATTTCTTCTGTACCATTAATAGAGTTTATTTTGATATTTTCATAATATTTAGCGTCTCATTTATTAGTTTTCCCTTCTCAATACATATTCCTGTGCATTTTTTCAAATTTATTTCCAGACCAACTTCCTGGAAAAGTCGGAGAGCAATTTGTGTTAATGCAGTTGCCGCGTCTTCATTTTTTCCTATTATGACCGTGTCATCTGTGAATCCCATGACGCTGAGGGGCGACGCTTCTGCGCATATTGATTTACCGTATTCCTGTAGCAGACTTTCTTTAGTTAGCTCATCAAAAATAAAATCGGTAGCTAAGTTGTAAAGCGTCGGTGATAATGGCGATCCCTGCAAAACTGCTCTTCGTATCTGAATAGGTTTTGTTTTACCTAAAGACGTCTCGACTTGTGTAGTATTGTCTCTGTAAATTTAATATAAGGTGTTTTAGTTTAGAGGGAATAGATTCGCCAGACAAAGTTAGATCCAAATGGCGATGACCAATATTGTCAAAAGCTTTTGAAACGTCTAAGAAAACCACAGTCATATATTGTTTTTCTGCTTTAGTTCTCTTTAAGAGTTCTCGAAGCACTGATGTGTTAATAAGACAGCCGGGCTAGTTGTTAAATCCTCTTTGGTGTTCATTAAAAGATATAAATGAACGTAAATGTTGATTTAGTACCCTTTCAATAATACGTCTTAGCACTGAACAGATAGTTATCGGCCTCCAATTTGATAAACACTTAGTAAAGCCTTTCTTACGGATTAGCACAGTGCGAACTAATTCAGACATTCAGGTACGCTGATTGTTGTAAGCATTTGGGTTGCAATTACAAATAAAATTTCACACACCATGTTTATGAAAATTGCAACACCATGAAAGAATTCCCTGAGTACGCATAGTCCGAACGAGCCCTGTTGTGTTTGTCCAACAAGGTCAGTGCTTTGCCAAGTATAATCACTGAAGAACTGTCAAACAAGATAGAAGCGTTATAGTAAATCTATGTACCTCATCGACGTCAAGCATGCGAGTGAGTTCGAATGATCGGTCTCCGGGAAGCGGGTTTGTCATGCCTTGACATTTCAGCTCGTACAAGGCATATGTATGGTAGTGATGCGTGTGTAGAAGCATTGGATAGAAAAGCCGAAGATCAGCTACTGGACCACGCAATATGACTACAGCACGAGATGACTGCCATCTTATCCGTATGGCCATAACGGACCACACAGCTGCGTCTAGTGTTAGCTCGACGCTGGAACACTGCAACAGGTGTGAACCAGTCTGCATCACCGTCTGCTGTGGATTGGACTCATAGTACAATGTCATTACATTGGTTTCCAAAGTAAAAAAAACTACAAGAGCCTCCGATTACAATGGGTACGTGTTTGCTGAGTGGCAAAGTGTATTCTATGCAGACAAGAGCAGTTTCAACGTGTTCTACAGTGATGGGAGCATGTGTTCAACGGCACCGTGGTGAGCGCAATCTGGAGGCCTGTATTGTTGAGCGGCATAGCGGACAAACACCAGGTGTGATGATTTGGGACGCCATTAGTTACAGCAACCGATCTCGCCTTCTGCGAATTGAGCGATTTAAACAGCAACCGGTACATGAGGGAGGATTTAAAGTCCGAGATACCCCCTGGATATCTCAACGTTAAACACTACACACACACACACACACACACACACACACACACACACACACACACACACACACACACACACACACACACACACACACGCACACTTAACCAAATAAGCTCTTAAATAACACAAAATAAAAATAATAATCGCAGTTCGACATGGAATTACACTGTTGTAATCCGCGGCCGATGCACACAACTTGCGTCGAGTTTTTGTTTGCATCAGGTTCTCTTCTAAGGCCGGCGGGATTTTACGCTTCATTTACTTATGCGATCTCATGATCCGACCAGGCTTGATTTTTAGTGGCCTATTATCGCGTGCGACACATCAAGCTGTGTATTGTTGAAAAATCAACTCTGACCACCTATTTTGACAGTTTATATGTATGGATTCCCTGTGTTGTACTATTGCTACTAAATCATAAAAACGGCGTTGGAGTGTACATCCATGCACTATTTTTTTTGGGGGGGTGGGGTTGGGGGGAATTGCTTCTTGTCACGATACCTCTACTTTTCTGTGGTGTCACGTAAAATTAAACCCCTAACGTGTATCCCTTCTATAAAACATTTTGTAACCATGCTTGTTAAAAATCTGAGCGGGGAAAGTCAAATCACTCGCAACACGTGAAAGCACTGAAAAATCCAAACCGCATCGGTCTGGGTGGCTTAGTTGGTTAGAGCTGGCCTACTGATCCCACGGTCTAGGATTCAAATCCGGCCCAGACCAATGATTTTAAGTGTGCTTTTAAAACGACAGCCCCATGTCAGTAGATTTACTGGCATGTAATAGAACTCCTGCGGGACAAAATTCTGGCACACCGGCGATGCTGATGTGATCCAGGTAATTGTCGTTAAACAACAAAATAATTTAATTTCCTGAGTTTCACAAAATGGCAGCACTGATTCACAGTGGCAGCATTCGCAACGCGACATGCATAAACAACAGGTCCATATATACCCACGTATTGACGTCACACAACTGTCGTACGTGTCGCGCAAACTGAAAGATCATGCGATTGAAAGATTTGAGGTCGTGCTACGTGGAATATTGTGCAACTGTCGCATCGCATTTGTCGCACGACACGACACGACACGACACGACACGACACGACACGACACGACACGACACGACACGACACGACACGACACGAAATGGCATGCATAAAGAGAGCCAAATTCACTTCAAGTACAACTCTCGTGTAGATGGCATATGTGTCGCGCACAGGCCTTGTATACACAGAAAAAAACTTCAGCGAGAAGAAAAAACTGCCGATGTATGCACTCAATGTCCTTTTCTACTCACTATTGTACAATTGTATTCTTCTATCTACTTCATGGTAATCGAAATAAACATTTGTAGAAATGATTTTATAACGTATTACGTTATAACTACATTGGGAATCGGAGAACACGACCTTAGTTGGAAAAATAATTATAATCAAATTCTAAAACTGGTTCTTCTACTGCAGGCATGGGCACTAGAGGAGAGGTAGCGATTGAATGTGCCTCACTCACCCCACATTCTCCATCCGAGTGTTTTGATACAAGCGTAGCGGTGGCTTCGTTCCACCTGCGCGGTAGTAATACTTTCTCTACTGTCATTAACTACTTTGTTTATATTAAACATATTTTGCATAAAATAAATAACCATCTACAGTGGTTAGGAAAATTACATAATCTTCCTTTATCTTATGTACGTAATATTCTTAAGCGTCTTATGATTAGCATACTAAATTGTTTTTCTTTCACACTAATGCAACCTAACAGATGAAATAACACCAAATACAACCAGAACTAGCCATAATGGCAAGAAAATGTCACAGTTAGTTTTTGGGCTATTCCAATAAGTTATTTCCTCTACAAATTTTGGTTCCCTTCCCTTTCTTTCTCCTGTTGCTATCTATTCCAAAATACGCTGTGATGGTCATTCATCCTTCTTCGACTCGTCGAATATGTCCATACTATTACTTAAAATTGATAACATAATTTAACTTTGGTAATCCATTCTTCTTCTAATTTCTTCATTCCTGATGTTATCTAACTTTGCACGAGCACATCTACGAGGATATTTAATTCTGTAGATTCTAGTTGAGATCTTATTCTTCAATTTAATACAGCATCTTTTGCTTGTAAGTGATATCGCACCCTAACTAATTTTAATATATATTAAATAAATGTGTATTAAGTAAATAAATAATAGAACTTAAAAAGCAATAAATATAAATGAAAAAGTTAGCACTCATATTTTGTATTTTATTTTTTCTAGATGGCCGGCGGACAAGACAAGTGGCAGAAAGATGCGGCGGATCAGAACTTCGATTATATGTTCAAATTGCTGATCATCGGCAATAGTAGTGTTGGAAAGACCTCCTTCCTGTTCCGGTATGCAGACGACTCCTTCACATCGGCGTTTGTATCGACTGTCGGCATCGATTTCAAAGTGAAGACAGTATTCCGGCATGACAAAAGAGTCAAGCTACAGATATGGGTATGTATGTACGAGGCATCCACCAAGTTTAGTGGAGACAAACAAACAAATCGTTTGAAAGCAAATCACTTCAAAACTAGGGCGAATCACTTATCCTTCGTTCTTTTTGTTGTCACTGTGTTTTTTTATTTCTTTTTCTTTTTTAATCTACGAAAAGTTGCACATATAAACAACACAAACAATAATGGACATCGAATTTCGGATGCTTTGTAGGGGCATTTATAGGGCGTGTCTTCTGTTATCGGTCTCCACCAGTTTGAAAGGCCATAAGTTACCTCCGCTCCCTTCCAGTTGAGGGAGGTGGTTATTCGTAATTAGCCAATGAGTTGATAACACCAGCATAGATTTCCTCTATTGGTTCGATACAGATCACAAGGCATGATACACAACTGCAAGGGCCAAGAAAGTGGAAGTATGACGTAATAAGATACCCTACACACGGTAAGGAATGAGGTGTCCGCAAGAAGGCAGTGCCGATTTCTTTCTGTGCTGTCTGTACCTTAGGTTTATTTCGTCGGAAGTTCATTTACGTTAAAAGCATCATAATTGCAGAAAAGAAATACAATTCAGACTAAACCATAATTTAAGGGTTACAAAGCGAGGTGGTGTAGGCAATAGCACATTTGGGTAGCCATGGGCTCGATCCCCGCAGCCGACCTTTCTGACCCATGGATATCTTTTCGGGGTATTCCCGGGTCACTAGGCGAATTCTGGGAAAGTTAATGCAAGCCCGAACTTCCTGTCCCTAATTTCACTTCACTTTACTTCACCTTAAGGAAACTTGGCAGTGTCAAAATAGCAATTTCCATGCAGGGTATCAATGCAACGTATGTTAGTGTTTCTATACAATCTATCATAATGAATCATTTACTACTTATAAAACACTTCTGATTCAGAAACCACAATAAAATCGTAAGTAAAGTTAATCATTTTAATGCACTGATATTCCAATAAACAAAGAATTTTCAAGATTTTTTCACACATTTTCATCTTTTGATGCACTTTTTTCCTAAACATTCAAAGTGAGCCTTTCAAATGTACTTTCTAAGCATGTTATTCAATATAGCTGGTGAGCGATTAAGACATCATAATCAATAGTAATAATTTAAAAAGTAAATAATTATGACATATTTCTTTCTTTTATTTTTTATGTATAAGAACATTTTTTGAGGAATTTCATCAAAGTGTAACATAAAAAACTCTTACTGGCTGTTTAGAGTAGTACATTCTGCATACACATAAAAAATCAAGCTCTATTATAGTTTTTGGAAAAGTGTGCCTAAAGTTTAAAAGAAGCAATTTACGGTGAATGGCAAAGCAATATAATGTTCAGTGTAAAAGGGACGAGACAGACTGGCCGCCATATTTAAAACTCCATTTAAATACCCATTTAAATGCACTTAATTGCCGCAAACACACAAAAAAAGCCTTATATGGGCATGTTCTGCAAACTATGTAGATTGATATTAAGCAAAAAAATCATTGTCTTATCCAAAATCACTACCACGTATCCTCCAAGGCTATTTGAGGTTTGCAAATGTCAGCGAGTCTGGGCACTACAGGGAAAAACCTTCGTCCTTCGGACCGAGTGCGCTCTCCGAGTCTCGGGTCCCCCAGTGGCCTATGTCAGCCTGAAGGGGGGAAGGGGAGCCGACTGTATGAGCTGCCACCACGGAGTCTATATCTTAGAACTGTAAGAACTGTGCCTTCTGCTGTTATGTCCCCTTGTACCGGCCGCTGTCTCCCCTTCACCTCATCCTTCTCTCCTTACGAACCTTGTCGTACCTCATAATTTGCAGGTTACATAGATATAAAAACCTGGGGAAACCTGATTCATCTAACAAGGTGATATAACTAAAACTACCCCAATCCTAGAATTTAAAAAAAAATAAAAAAGGTGAGATTCAAGAGATGGCCTAGGACTGTAGTAGGCATCGTGTGTAATTTGCATTTGGAAGGCCAATTTGGTTGGTGGTTTTGCTGCTTTCCTTCAGCCACAGGTACACGCCGGATTGAAAATGTCGATATGAAGGTATAAGTTCCAAGCATAGAATAAAAGAAATAACAATAAAATACATACCGAAAGACGGCTATACACATAAAGCCACCTATAAATAACTTGAGAAACGTTACAATTGTACAATTCTGGGCTTTTAGTGTTAATAGTTCTCTTACGACCAGCGATTCTCCTAACGCGAAGCTTCCATTTTATCGTGCAAAAATGGTCCAAATCTAAACACTGTTACCACAGCCTCATGGCTAATCATCCACCGTGGATCATCAGCACTATCAGTCCGACCCCACCGGCTACCCGCATTAATGGTTGGCCCTCTATGAACAAATGGCCATTGTGTACTACCTCCCTGCTCAAGAAAATTCCTTTTGGCAGGGTCCAGAAGCTTCCCTTTCGAGAACGTTGCACCTAGTGTTCGAGACCTATATAAGGAGCCGACCGTTGGCCGGCAGAATTAGTCGGTGTGTCAGTCAATCAGTAGAGTTGAGTTAAAAAAGTGTCAGTATTTCAGTGTACACTGACAGTGCGAGTTCGGTGAGTTCAACGTACAGCGACGAGTGCAGTTCGGTTGTGAGTTGTGATTCAGCGGTTCAGTAAGTGATTCGATCATCGGATCAGTAGTGTTATGTTGTGTGTGCAACAGAGTCTCAAATAAAATGCTTGCTCTAAAGAGAAAAACCAAGAAAGTTTAACAGAAACTGGTGTTCCCACTTGTGACGATACTGAAAGCTTCATTTTTCCATCCTTTTTATTTCTTTCCTTTGTTCTGCATTCGTAGTGGACCAAAATCTCTTTGATGTATTGATATGTGCAGCAAAATCAACAATTCCGCTATCCGATATGTCCACATTTTGTATTTAATCAGTAGCAGACAGATACAAAAAGGAACGACTGTTTTGCACTTACGCTGTGCTGATTGGTCGAGCTTGTATCGAAGGTCAAATGATTTCCTCGACATCTTATCGTAGTGTTATGTGAGTGCAGTTGAAACAAGTTTCTTGAGTATCCTTGTAGAAGGCATAGGAAGATGACTGTGCAATAAAACTTCCTCTCTTGTACAGACTCGGGCACTCCAAAGAAGCTATAGCCACTGCCACGATATAGTTAAAGCAACGTTAAATCAGGACGAAAAATAACACCAGGAGTCATGAAAGAAAATGGTGTGCTTCTATAACACGTATGGTAAGAATAACACTAAACAACATTTTTCTGGAAAAGTTTTCTCCAAAGAAGCTATAGACACAGTCACATATAGTTAAAGCAACGTTAAACTAGGACGAAAAATGACACGAGGAATCATGAAAGGAAATATTGATATGGGTCAATCCACGACAAATCGCACATCCGTAAAACACCACTTTTTCGTAGGAGGTTCAAAATTTTTTTATGAATAACATGCATCAAATAAGGAGACCCGTATTTCTTTATTTCCGTATTTTTAAATTACTTGCTTAGTTATGGCTATTAGAAATTAAACAGTTTCTGCGCACTCCGAAATATAAAATCACTTGTTACTCTAAGGCCATATAGAGTTGAGAGTTGGGGTTTGGTGCACTGGAAAGGTTAAATACAACACTTATATCAACTTTCGGCCAATCATTATTACACACAAATGTTGGGCTGTTTTTGATGCTATATTTTTAAAACCAAAAATAGAATTTAAATCCATGTGTTAAAAAAAAAATACACACGTATTCCCTGACATTTTATCTATAAAATAAGACATTCAAAACTACGGAGCGAGCATAAGTGCATTTGCTACAATTTTTTTTTTTTTTTTTTTTTTTTTTTTCTGGAGGCGTGCAAGCGCTCACAGACGACATGAAGTAGAGATCCATTATGCTTAAAATTACACTCCTTCATTGCTTTGTCAAAAACTGAAAATATCTCACGAAATACTGCGATTTATCTTTAATTTGAGCTAAAGATCAAGTAATTTGCTTGATTACAATCGGAGGTATGATTGATCGAAGGGTGAGGAGCGCGCGATTTTTGGGACATTTCAAAAATTAATATCTGCCAAAATAATTTTTTCTTTTAACGAAGAAACATGGGTCAAATGTATTTTGTTCCAAAACACAGATTTTCAAGAAAATCAGAGATATTAAGGTCAATTTTTACCATATTTTGTGCGATTTGACGTGGAATGACTCATAGGTACGTGCTTTCAAAACATACATAGTAAGAATAAAAGTAATCAAAAGTTTTCTGACATTTTTTGTTTTTGTGTATATGATATATCATTACATTATATAAAGTAACATTTTGAGATAAAAGCATTTGATATGTAACACTCACAAGACTTTCTCTACTATTATACAAACTATTCTTACAAAATAAACCATCATATAAATTACTTTCTTGCATTTTTACAGGTACAATGGGAATAAGGGAATACATCAGGCTTCAAGCGATTTTCAAATATTTTAAGAGTTGGTAGATATGTGACAAAGACCGAATAGGATATTCATTTTTATAATAAACAGCAAAGTTTCTTTCTAAAGTGGCACATGTGTTTACACATGTACAGTTTTAATACGTACATACGAGGCATGCCTAGGGTACTGAAACGGAGATTGGCAGCGAATGGCTCTGCAGCTGTCGCGCTTACCTGCACTGCTATTCTCGAGCAACCACGGTAGCTTCCGCCAGCATTCGTTAAAATCTGTCCGTATTGGATATTAAAATAATGTCTGTGGGACGTGAGATAACGAATGTCCGAAATGTATTGTGACAAAATGACAACAAAGTCCAGTTACTTTTTCTGTCAGTTTATTTTTCTCCTAAATCCGAAGCACCAGACACAGTTCTCTTTTACCATCGTTAACACTATCTACAGTTTTTAGCATGCAACTCACGCCTCTCTTCTCGTAACCTTGACCCGCACTTTTCTGTCTTTCTTCCATCTCTCTGGCTCACAAACATCTGACTTACGATCACTCAACACTCACTAAAACTGTTTCACTTCAAGACTGTGTCACGACATATCAATGTCCCAGTGTCTCTGTCTACACTCTCACGAAGACTGGATACACACATGTACTGCCAACAACTGTTCCGTTCACGAATCAGCAATTACTTTTCTCTTTTCTCTGATGCCTCTCACCGTACCGCAAGCTTCTTATAGGCGAGAATGCTGTAGTATGGATCTTTCTAGAAATTCGCCTTTTTCTCGAACCTTTCTCAAATAAGCCGGCAGTCAGAAGTCTCGTGAACACCCTCGAAATGGTTTTTTTTTTTTTTTTTTTTTTTTTGGCCACGCCCTATTGTTTTCAGTCATGTATTCACAAGCAGTGGCGCGAGGTAGCGCGATCTTGACTCGCTTTAATGTGCGCCACCACCGACCAGCATCACAATATAATAAACCATTTCTACAAATGTGTATCACGATTAATATGTAATAGAAAGAACAGTAAGGTTTCATAAGAATAGTATGTTGAAGAATAAGAGAAAAAGTCATGGGAATGTAACATCACAATTTTTAAAAATGTCTTATAGCTTCACTTTGTCGAGAGGAGGTGAACAGGTTTTCGACACACATACTCTCCTTCTCTCTCTTTTTCTCTGTCTCTCTTCCTCTCTTTCCCTCACTCTTTCCCTCTCTTTTCCTATCTCTCTCTTTGTGTAAAGTTTTACCTTTAACGTGTTCATTTCTGAAAGCGTACCTATATCGTACATATTCTCTTTGTGGGGAATTAGCTTTTGCTTCCGTTAGTAACAGTTGCACTATGTCACAAAGTTTCTTCCAAAATTCCGTGTGTTAATGGGGAATTGGGCCATGTCATCTTTCGAGATTCCGTGTGTTGTTGAGGAGCAGCGATATGTCAAAAATTTTCTATCTGGAATTCCGTGTGTACGTTTACCTACAAAAATTCTTACCAAAGTATGCGTGTGACAATATTAGTGGAGTTTGAAGCGCCACTCGGGCCTTTTTCTACCTGAGTCCATATGTGACCAATGTGAACTATCCTCTTTAATACATTTACAGTTCTCTTTCACTGGAAATATACTCGTAAAATGTAATACAAGTTATAATGTTAAATGGATTACTATTTATTATTTTGAAATTTAATAAATAACTAAATTACCTATAACACTTAAGGTACTGCTTCGAGCGGGATTGTCCAGACGGTTATGTCTGTGTCCGCGTTCGGGAGGTCTGATTTGATTCTTGTGGCCGAACTTCCTGACTTCGATCTTTTTCGGGTGTTTCCCCGGTTGTCAGGCGAATGCTGAAAGGTTCATTACATCCCTGAATTTCCTTTCCTGCCTCTCTTTTCTCGTTTCATTTCACCTTTTATCCGCTAGATTCTTTGAGAGTTAACCCTCATTGAGAGGTGTCTCGGGTGCTGCATGGTATGGAAAATGATGCTCTCTGTAAAACTCCGTCCCCCGGGGGTATGTTCTCTGGATTTCGAGCACCTCAGGAGGATGTGCCCACCTCTAGCGATGGAGTGTGCCGGTTGTACTAGTCGCCACCGGGGAGCTCCATTCTGGAACTGTTAGTGACTCCGCCCGCTGCTCTGCGAATATACAATTAAAGCCTTTATATTAACCTGATGTAAACATATTAATCTTATTTAAAATCGCCCTATTAATCGAATAGATAATCAAAATACATTAATTACTATGCCAATACTCATAAGATATTCAAACATTTGTGTAATAAACCGTCTCCTCCTAACCAAAGTAAAAATTCAGCCTCAGAACTTCTTTATTGGCCACCCTCTGTCTCCTCTCACCTTCCGAGGCGCCCCTTGTGCAGTTTAGGTACAAAAGGCCACATGGCCGCTCGTCCTCCGGGGGGCGTCGAACTCCCGGTAATACGCCCAAGCGAACTCCAGGGCGCACTCCAGCGTCTCAAACCCAAAAAGGCGGCGGGACCTGACGGGCTTATACCCCTCATGCTTCGCCACCTTCCCCTCAACGCCGTGCTCTTTCTGACCAGGGTGTTCAACATGTGCCTCGCCCTGGGTCACTTCCCACGAGAGTGGAGAGAGGCCCGGGTGATCTGCATCTTGAAGCCCGGGAAAGACCCGGTACACCCATCCAACTACCGATCCATTAGCCTCCTCTCCACCCTCTCGAAAGTTTTCGAGAGGATGATTTTAAACCGCTTGTCCCCCTTGCTGGGGGACATTCAAGCCATCCCCGAACATCAGTTCGGGTTCCGTCCTGGGCACTCTACGCCTCAGCAGCTGCTGCGGGTGGTGGAGGCTGCCGCCCTGGGTTTCCAGGAACGTGCCTTCACTGCTGCGGTATCACTGGACGTGGAGAAAGCCTTCTCGACGACCTGGCACGCAGGGCTCCTCTACAAGCTAATCCACCTGGGGCTACCCACACAGCTCATCCACATACTACACTGTTTCCTCCGTCATCGGACTTTTAAAGTCACAGTCGCGGGGCGAACCTCCACAATCAGGCCAGTCAGAGGCGGAGTCCCCGAAGGCTCTGTTCTGTCCCCCACCCTATTTAGTGTTTACATGGCAGACTTCCCCACAGAACCACAGGTCAGTATAGCTCAGTACGCCGATGACGTATTGCTATACTGCACCAACCGACACCTCCTCAGAGCCTTCAATCCCATACAGCGACACCTCCGCCAAATCCAACAGTGGTGTCGGCGCTGGCGAATGTCCGTTAATCCGGACAAGAGCCACGCCATCCTCTTCACGAGGCGCCACATCCCCGCAGACTGCCCCACCTTTCACCTTCGAGGCCGAAGGATCGAGTGGACAAACTCCATCACATACCTAGGAGTCAAACTGGATAGGGGTCTGACTTTCCGCGGTCACATCAGAGACCTCTCGGCAAGGACTCAGGGGGCTATTGCCTCCCTGTACCCCATGCTGAGGTCCGAGATGCCAGTCCGCCTAAAGCTACACCTCTTCCGGGCTCTTGTAGTCCCCCTCATGCTTTACGCTTGTGAAGTGTGGGGCATGGCTGCAGGTAGTTGGCTCCTATGGCTCCAGAGGGCTCAGAACAGAGGACTTCGGTCCATCTTCTCTGTCCCCTTGCCCTTCCCAGTGAGACTACTTCACGAAGCCTCATCTCTTCCATACGTGGAGGATGAAATTAGGCGCCGGGCTGCTAAATTATACGCCAAATTGCCAAACCATCAAAGCGCCCTAGTTAGGTCTCTAGGGGACTATGATCCATCAACACGCCGCTTCAAGGCGTATAGGGTACCCCGCATGGCTTGCGGACACGCCCCATAACCATGGAGAACATCCACCAGTAGCTAAAGCTGATCTCCAAAGATCCCCACAGAGAGTTGATCCTCTTCAAAATTTCTTCCCCAATCAAAATTCAAAATTCAAAATTCAAAACACCAATTTTAAAACAATTTTAAAACATTTTTAAAAATCCTTTTTCAAATCGTCAGAATGCCAACATTGTTGCATCCTGCAGGACAGCTGTCAAGGGGCTTTAGTGCTCCCTTCTAACCCACACCAACCTAAACCAAAAACAAGTCACCCTACATAACCCCTTACCCAAATATCCTATCTGCGGTTAAGCCCTAACAGGGGTAGGCACGCAGCAAAAGTCGTCGGGCTGAAAAATCCTCAGCCTGCCAGTAGCACGTCGTCGTCGATTTCCAGGAAAATTTCAAAACTGTCGCGGTGCTCTTGGGCGTGATAAAGGCTTTTACAACAACGTGGCATCAGGACCTACTGTACAAACTTAGAGAGGCCGAAATCCCCCCCCACCTCACCCACCTTCCGGGTGTGGGTGGGGGGGGGGGGAAGTTATCCTCAGATCCATAACGGCTGGAATCCCGAAAGGCAGCTGTTGTCGCCGCTGCTCTTTGCTGTCTACATGTCTGACCTCCACGTGGAACCCCATACTGTTACGTGCCAATATGCCGATGATGCCCTCATACTGGCACAGAACAAAAATGTTCGTTATTGCTCTCCTCCACTACAGGGAAAGCTTCACGCCACTGGCAGGTGGAGTGAACAGTGGAGAATGGCCATTAGCCCGCAGAAGAGCCTAACTCTACTACTGGGCAAAGTTCCAAGCTGCTGGCCGGACAGAGTTCTGAGACTGAGGCGGAGGAGAATCCCCTGGGTTAACTCCACCAAATGCTTCGAAATGCTGCTCGACCGCGGTCTAACCTTCACTCCACATGTCAGGACAAAGATCGGCCTAGGCCCTAGGCCGCGCTGCACCTCAGGCAGCTGTATCCCATCTTCCATCCAACCATGTCCACTTACCTGAAATTACGCTTGTACCGCGCGATCATCTCGCTCCTAACACAGTATGGGTGCGAGGTCTGGGGCACGGTGACTCGATCCACCATCCGCAGGCTGCAGGCCGTGCAGAACAGGGCGCTCAGGATGGTCTACGATACTGACCGTAAGTTCCCATCTCACACCCTTCATACTCAGTCCGGCATTCCATATATAATGGACGTTGTGCGAGACAGAGCTCGCACAATGTATGCCAAAATCACACCCCATCCTAACCAGTTGGTCAACACACTGGGCCAGTATGACCATCGCCTACCCCGACGGCGGAAAAGCTACCGTTTACCCAAGGATGCCCTGGGCTGATAACTGCCGCTGTCCATCTTAACCACTTACGCTGCCAAATGTAGTATTCACCAACAATATTTGGCCATCCCTCGCCTCACTTTCGGACTCTCTTCCAATGGCACTGCCTCGCACGACGGTCTCGCAAGCGGCCGGCCAAGCAAGTAGCTAGGGCAATGGCAACCAATGGATGGATAGACATCCAGGAGACACACATAGCCCGCTGTCAGCCTCAAGAGAACCCAATTAGCACCAACAGACAAAAGCTTGCAGAAAAAGACATATTTTTACACAAGTAAATCCGTACTAAACGGATAGGTACCGTGGCGATTTACCTTCGCACGGGTTAAACCGAGCGACCTGCTTTTTCTATTGGATCTTGCTGAGGTCTCCAATCTACAGTACCTCCTTACTTCATCTTTGGTAGTGCTAAAATGAGCTTTATCTCAACTTGCATCACTTGAGACATTGAATATTCTTCTTTTTCCGTGATTACCCTCCCCTTATGTAGGACTAACAAGCCAGTGCTGTTATTAAGCCTGTGTTGTTATTAAAGCAAAAATTCATCGAGTGGAATGAATCAGGCGCTAACGTCTGTGACCCGCATTTGGGAGGTCACGGGTTCCATCCCCGTGGCCAACCTTCCTGACCCTTGTTTTTTTTTTTTTTTTTTTTTTTTTTTTTATAGGTTTCCCCTTGTTCCCAGGCGAATGCTGGAAAGGATTTCCATATCCTCAAAATTTCCTGTCCTCCATTTCGTTACATTGATCATTTCATTTCACCATTCATCCCGTTAGGTTTCTTTCAGGGTGGGAAGCGTCGGCGAGCGTAGCGGCAGGAGCGCGACAGGGGGAACAAACGCGCTCTGGAGATCTCGTCCCCGAATTGGACGGCGAGCCACTAGTTTCTGGTGCCCAAGGGATGGTACAAGCCCGAGGGGGAGGGGAGCTAAGCCAGCCTCCCCGGGGTGCTTCTAACTGGGAAAATGTAGGAACCCTGTGATCTGCTCTATCGTGGCAACATTCCGACCGCCTTTTGGATCCATTCGCCTCATCCATCCTTCCAGGGTGTGCCGCGCCAGGGGCATACGTACAAATGATCGTACGTTGTCCTTGAGTCCAAGCTATCATTTATACAACGGCACCTATTTAAGTCTCAGTTATGCCGGGAATATAGTTAGAGCTGGTACAACTAAAGCTTGCCAATCTGCAGGATGCGCAGAAGATTGTTTTCGTAAACGTACCGTAACATTACGCCTGCTTCAGGGCGACAGTATCTCTCTTACTGGTTACACCATCTAACAACGTCTCGAGGAGTGCACATTGCAGGGAATTATTGCACAGGGAGTACACAGTGGAACCGACAAGTACAATGCAGGGAATGGATATGACATGTGACCTTTAACAGAGCGAGGTAACCCGACTTTATCCGAGTAGTACCGAAGTTAGGTGCAGCTCTCCTTGGCAAGCTTTAGTTGCGTCACTTCTATGTTCGCCCGGAGCGAGATTCAAGCTATCAGCACTGAAGAAACAATCTCATGCACACGATAAGTTGGCTAAGAATTGTGGCTTTAGTTATTATTAGTAAGACTGTTTCAAAATTGTTTACACTTCATTTATGTTTCATTTTCTATCATTATTGAACATTGAAAAAATACAAAATAGTTATGCAAACTAGTCTTACGGTATATTTTGTAGGGCCGTGACACGAGTTTGACTTGCGAAATAAAAACTAACAGATCGAAGGAAGGAACAAATATTTCCATAACCTGTAGTATCTTATGTCTGAAGTTCTGATTTGTTTCTGCTGGATTCACAGATTTTGGTCACCGGAGTAGGTAAATGTAATGACTAGGGCCCGGAAGTTGTTGACCTAAAAATTCTCAAAAAATGAGCTATAAAATGTCCTTAAAATATAATAAAATACACATTAAATGTAAAAAATGATCTAACAAAAATTAACAATTTCTTTCATAATACTAAATTGATAACTGTTATAGACAAATAAGGAATATATGGTTCGAATAACCACATTTTAAAATTAACTTTCTTAGTAAATAATGCAATTATTGCTACTAAATAATAAATAAATTCAAAATTAATCAGGTCATTTTCAATTTTATAAAATATGAAAAATAAGTTACTGTACCCATTACCCAAAACATACCTTACTTAGCGTTGCAGTACACCGCCATGGCCATTTTCAAGTTATCAAAAGTAAAGGAACCGCAGTTGTCAGCTAAAACTGTTTTATACTTTAAGAAACTTCTCTCCACTTCCACAGATGTTATAGATGCATATTTTAAAAACAGTATGTCACTGCCTGTTAAATCCTATTCAAAAATATCAGTTCTGAAGTTTTCTCCTGACAAGATATCGGCAAACTGACGAACTGTTTGGTATGCTTTATTTTTGTCCAACACAAATTTTAGTTTCTGTCTAGTTTTGTTGCCAATCTCACCTTTTACATTTTGTATCCTCTCTTCCGCAATCCTCACTAACTCAATCGACCTATCCAATGTCATTCCACTTCCTTCAAGGCGGGTTATGACTTCCGTCAAAAATGCAAAATTTCATTTAATGAAAGCTAATTTACCCTGGATTTGAGTACCAGAAAACAGATACTGTGCGCTCTCAATTGCCTTAGAATTTGCCCTGTCAAGATTATTTTAAAATGCCCAATAAATTCGTGAAAAAGAAAGAAAATGACCGGAAAATGCATCTAAATGTTAAAAATGACTTTATTATAAAAATGTGGAAAAATGCATTTTGGTGAGCTAAAAAACCCACATTTATCTAACGTATTTGTTCCAGAATGGACTTAATTTCTAATAATCATCGCCTGCATCAAAATTCGGGCCCTAGTAATGACCGAGAGTAAGTCATTCCAGAAATGTGATTATGTTGTCAACTGAATCAGCTTCGTTTACAACTCAGTTAACGCCACATGTTACACGAGTACCTCTACTCCTTCCCCATTATTTTGCATATTTTCATTTAGACACAAGAGTCTATGGAATCTCGTACTTTCATTCAATCACAGGAAATGCAACCTGGGTTTATCAAGAACTACAGTCCAGCGACTCATTGGGAACTATTAATGTGAAGTCTCGACACCGTTCATTCCTTATCTAGCACAAAGTTGAACACAACAACATTCAATAATGCAAATCTTAAAAATTTAGAAGTATCGAAGCTTTGTCTCAAATATTGGAAATACTGCGATATCACCGATTATCGAGAGTGTCAAGGTGTCGAGATCTCCTCCCTAGATTTTAGTCATTACTAGAGCTCGGCGCAATAAGACCTAAAGACTTAAAATAAGACAGAGAGATGGACACTGGTAAAAGTTCAAAACAGGCACTTATATAGACGCTGTCAATAATGATAAGCATTGAAATAAGTAAAATCATTTGTGCATTAACCATTTAAAACACTTATTGACATGGCGGAACAATATAGAAAAGTTAAATATCCATACCCCATATATTAAACAAAATTCATAATGACGTTAACGTTATTTCTCTAAATTTGCACTCTTCAGTTTACTATTTATTATCAGGTTTGAGTAATTTCTCTAAGGCGGCGCCGTGGACGAAACGGCATATGGGCAGGTTTTCTCCAAGTTCTCCGGTTTCTCCCGCCACTCATACCACCAAATGCTCCATCATCACCTTTCAAATCACCCATTTTGCCTGAATTTCATATCATCCTCTTCCTCAGTATCGTACCTGGTGCTTGGCTGACCAGCCGCTTCCAGGTCTTCACTCTGTCCAGTCCATAGGTTCGTCTGCTCCCCAATATCCTCCTAAATTCACGAACCTTTTTCTCATTAATATGAGAGTATAGAGATGAAACTTTTAGTACATATACAACACGTGGTTGAACTTCCTGAATCATAAAAATTATTTTATAATGTATAGTAGTGATATTAAGAAAACGACAACATTGCAAATGTTACTTTTTTGACTTTGCAAATATTTTTTTAACTTCCAGTAAATTGATACAACTAAATAATTGAGATTCAGAAGGTAGCTGATTTTACTAAGAATAAGTGTTCACGAATTCGCAGTTTAAGAGTAAATTGTATTATTTTTCTGCTGAATAAAATTTTTGTAGACTAAACCACATAAGCTATCAATGTGAAGAACCATTTGAGAGAATTACCGTGATTTATAGAATACTTAATAAAAAATTAAGGTTAAACCTTGAAACACTCCCTTGCGGTTTGGAAGTATTATTGGGTCGGTTAGGTAGGTATTATTGTTAAACAGGCTATTGTTGGGTTTATTTTTGTTAGGCCACGAGGTGACTTAGTACTAAAATGTTCAATTTCCCAGTCGTAAGCCAATGTTTTTACGGTTGACCACTTACCTTACAGTTTATTGCGCTAAGCGGCCACCATTTTATTGCCTATTACACGAAACAATGCAAATGTTTATGTTAGGATAGAAATGACAATATTACAACTTCTTTAGGCATGTTGTCAGCAGTGGCTCATCGGCTTAGACTGCGATATAGTAATTGCAATACTAAGTTTAAAATCACAGTGTAAAATTGTAATATTAATATACCTATAACAACGATAATGAAATTACGCAAAAATAAATTAAATACGATAGGCAAGAACCTAAATAGGTTACCATTCGTAGTACAGCTGTTCTGCTGTTTACCAACCGGAAAGGCCGGGTTCGATTCTCGGCACCGGCGTAGGAATTTTTCCCGCTGGGAGATTTTGTTCGTGGTGCACTCAGCCTCGTGAGGTCCCTTGGGAGGGGCAATTGAGGAGCTCTTGAGAGAAAAGTAGTGGTTTAGGTTCTAAGGACCGTGTTCAGAGGCCGGAGGAAACTCGGGGCTCTTACCACTTCCCACGCTACAATACTGCATCCCACTGAGAACGCCATTGTGGGCAGAAATGGGAAACGCAGTGTTCGGGTAATAGGCCTTAGCCCAGCATCAGACGGTTTCTTTTTAATCCGTCAAAAGTGTATGAAAAATTATAGGCTTTGGAAACCGACCGTCTTATGTTGTGGTGAAATAAATAGCAGTGTTGGTACGAGTAAAAGAATGTAATGTATCTGAAATCTAGAAGAGCAAAGTAAATTATAGCATCTGTAATCCTAAGAACGTTATAAATAAATGTAAAACAGAATAAAGAAGATAAAAAGGTCGAAAGTATACGAGGATTAAACATAGTGACTTATTACGTAACTATAACTTTTCCATAGCCAACGCCTGTAGAAAAGTTTCATGCAAACACAACTGAGCTAGAACTGGGCAATGTAAGCAGAAAAAAAAAGTGTAAAAAAATTGTGATCCTGCCTTAGAAATATAAGGAACATTTTAACACATATAAACATGCTAAATCATTACGCAACAAAACATGATAGTTTCAAAATTACAGTCCAACGAACGTAGGTACAAAATAGACATGCAGATACTCTTTTCAATAGTGGAGTGTAGTTCAGAGTTTTAAAAACCTAAATAATAGTTCTTATTACAGAAAAGCTTGCACTTGGGGCTTCGAAAAGAGACACACTATGAAAGTAGACATTTTAGACGCTATCAAATTAACATGTTAGTCCAGTAAGTTTAAAACACTTATATACAAAGTCTAGATTACAAATTAAGGAATATAATAAGCTAATAGGCAAAGGCCAAACTCTAACGTGCTTTTCAAATGAGAAGAGTTCTGATCTGCAGCAATGAGATACGTTTACGTGCACAGCGTTGCAAGCTCATTACCCCCACTCTTTTCATATTTCTTGGCGCGCGTCAAGCCCCCTTAAGGGGTAAGCAATATGACAACACAGCAGGACTCCGATTGGTTGCTAGCCTGGAGGTGCTCAAGGACAAACTCCTTCCCATTTGAAAAGCACAGTAGTCGTTACTGTGCCAGAGGGTAACTACCATACTTATGTAGCTTTTTAAATGAAGTTGTGGCTGAGGGTGTAGTAACTCAACAAATATTATGTTTAGGACACAGCAGGCCAGGAGAGGTACCGCACCATCACGACAGCTTACTACCGAGGAGCCATGGGCTTCATCCTGATGTACGATATCACCAATGAGGAGTCCTTCAACAGTGTACAAGACTGGTGAGTACTGGCAGAACAACAACAGTGGTAACATTGGACATTAAATGTCGAAAACTGCTTAAATATATTTTACATTTGTTACGCAGTCTTGTTAATTCTAATTTATTCTTTAATTCGATATGTTTTATTATTGTGGATACAACTCATATTTTAAATGAATTTTTAACAAGGGTACTGTATTTGCCATTTTTTACCGTGAATTCTGCACCACTCCTATACACTGTCATAAATGACAAGTCTAGTTGCTTTTTCTGTTACTTTATTTTCCTTAAAATTGAATCTCAAAAACACAATTATAGTTAACACAATCTACAATTCGTCTTAACCTTGAACCTCACTGCTGTTCTGTTCGATCGTAACCTCGACACACACTTCACTAATTCTCTCTGTCTAACAAACAAGTGCTTCTGACGATACACTCACACAAACAGGCTTAACTAAAATCTGCTAACTGTCTCGTTCAACACTAAAAGCTTAAAGGCTTACTTCTCTCAACATTATATTCACTTAAACAGCAAAATATAACGTAGCTCGGATTTTTCTCGAAACCACCTCTTTATAAACAACCTATGAATAGTTTCTAGAACTGTCTGGTAATGCTTTGTTCTGCCGCGCTCATTGTCGTCCTTGTTCTGACCATCCCATTGTGGCCGGGCCGCGTATTTACAAGCAGTGGTGAGGTAACTTGACCTTAAGCATCTGGTTGACGGGCGGCCGAAGTCGTAGCAGTTTAGAGTGGTACTCTTTAGCCCATTCCTTACGGGAAGATTTTCTGTATAAATGTGGTGCTTACTACTGTTAAGTATGGCAGCTTCTGTATGATTAAGTCAGGTGATTTCTTTATTTTAAACATATACGAGTTTGTTACCTTCATTTTGAAGTTTTTCTATACCGAATGGGGTAGCTCAGGCGACTGCCCACATTCGGAAGATCTCGAGTTCAAGTCCCATAAGCCGAACAACCTTGCTGGCGTTTTCTTTCCCCTGGTGTCCTCAGTCACCGCGGTAAATACCGGATTAGATATTTGATACCAAGACCCAAAGATCCAGTTTAAGTTTAAAACAATAATAAGAATGAAAATAAATGCTAATAGCAAATGCGTTGCCAACCATCTAGAGATAATGAAAAGAGGTATATCAAAGACACCCTAATGCCTGGCATGTGTAGAAGCAGAGGTCTGTTGCCTAGCACTAAGGTCTTTGTGGTCACGTGTCGAGTCCCCATGTACCCGCAGTAGAGACAGAGGTACAGTTGCATAATATTAATGCTCTGTGGACACGTGACGAAGTTGTCATCTGCCCGTCTCAGAACCAGAAGTATAGATGTCTAGCACTAATGACTTCGTGGACACGTAGCGCAGCTGTAATTTGCCCGTCACAGAACCAGAGGTACAGATGTCTAGCACTAATGACTTTGTGGACACGTAGCGCAACTGTAATTTGTCCGTCACAGAACCAGAGGTACAGATGCCTAGCACTAATGCCTTTGTCGACACGTAACGCAGATGTAATTTGTCCGTAACAGAACCAGAGGTACAGATGCCTAGCACTAATGCCTTTGTGGACACGTAGCGCAACTGTAATTTGTCCGTCACAGAACCAGAGGTACAGATGCCTAGCACTAATGCCTTTGTGGACACGTAGCGCAACTGTAATTTGTCCGTCACAGAACCAGGGGTACCGATGCCTAGCACTAATGCCTTTGTGGACACATAACGCAGATGCAATTTGCCCTCACATTACCAGAGGTACAGATGCCTAGCACTAATGCCTTTGTGGACACGTAATGCAGCTGCAATTTGCCCTCACAGAACCAGAGGTACAATTAACTAGTACGAATGCCTTGGACAAGTGACGAAGCAAGATCGTATGGTACAGGGATGACACCAACAGATACGTCGGGATATCACCACCTAGTTAAAAGCAACATAAAAGGGGGAAAATAAATGTTTCTCTGAATGACATTTTCTGGTATCGAGGACCCATTTCCTTAGTAAATTAAATTTTCAATAACAAAAACAGTCTCTAAGTGCTGTTGTAGACCTATTGTAGTGTCGACAACACGGCTGGCTAATTTTTAAATATAGTTGGTAATAAATGTTAGCAAAAGATGGTATAATTAAAGAAAGAATCATATTTTGTTATACACACCTGAAGCTATTAACAGTGAAGCAATGTAATCAACAATGTCACAAACTAATTGGAGACCAACAGCTTCACTTAACTAAAATTGAGTTGTAGACATTACACAACCAACGCGTTTCAGCAGTCTTTCTGCCATTTTGAAGGTAAACTGACCTGACCAACTTTGCTACGAACCGTTACATGAGAGCGCTGACGTCACGTTTACGTCACAAGCGCTGACGTCACTACCCACCACTGATCTTAAATCAAATTTACTAACAGAATCAATAGACGGTATTTCAAAATTCATAACACGGTCCCTATTTTTCAAAATGAATATTTTTCCCAAGCCATGAAATCAATGGGTCCATTTAATTGCTTCAATAATTTAACCTTTGGCGGTTGGAGTTTCTTTTGGCCCATGTTTTAGCCTGGCATGGCGAAGAATTTAAGGAAATAGGATAGGTTGGTTCGCGAAAACAGTTCCGACTGTGGGACGCGTGGTGCTGACCATATTACCTCCCGTACCGATTGGATGACTGCCCGTCTCCACATGTGCACGTGAGGACCTTTCCTGGGTAGTACCGAGCGAAGTGGCGTAGGGGTAGCGTGTGTAACTGGCACATTCTGGAGGCCATCAGTTCGATCCCCGCAGCCGGTCTACCTCACCCTTGGGTTTTTTCAGGGGTTTTCCTGGGTTACCAGGCAAATGTTGGATAGGATACTTTCATCCCCCAAATTTCCTCTCCCTGCATTTCACTTCACTAATAATTTCATTCATTCTTTCATTCGTTGGTCAATTTCAAGGTAGATCGCGTCAGCAGGAATTCAGGTGCAACATGGTGGGAAAGATGCTTTGGGTAACTCCGTCCCCTGTCGCGAATACCGAGGTCCTATACCGCTCGCAAAAGTTAAAGGCATGTGAACGCTGGCCAATGCTCAAGCGGAGCGTTGTTGCCAAGCATAGTGCGTGTACCGGCAGAGATTCTGTACATAAGAGCGTGTACCACATTCGGCAGCGCTGGTAGGAGGGGCAAGCTTAGGATTCGCTGGAGTCGGAGTACGGCCCGCCTCCATATGCCTTTAACTTTTGCGAACATTATAGTCGTGTTCCCGATGATGAGCACCTTGAGGCCCTGAGGGGCTCCTGCAGGCGGCGCTCTGCGCGAACTGGCTGGGCATACTGGCTGGTGTCAGGGGAGTTTACCTGGGAAAATACAGGGAGGGATCTGTACCTGCGCTCCTTAGTCTGGTCGCTCTCTGTCTCCTTTCGCCTCGTCTCTCCCTTCCGGGGCACATGTAAAATAAAATCTGTAAGGTTGAAGTGCCGAAGCTCCCCTCCGCGTCTGTCTTGCTCCTACCCCTGCTCCAGAGCAATCGTACCATTAAAGTATTACAACGTACCAAGTGCTGCATATGGAGTTTTTGTGGATGTACTGACTGATGGAAAAACTGCAGGCAATGGAGAAGAGCGCCGCTTAGGTTTATTTCCGGAATGAGAAGGCAACACGAGTGAAACAAATTGAGTAACTTAGTAAAATGGACTCAATTTAGGTTGTATTTTCTTATAGGTAATACGTATTATATGTATCAACACAGATGGCCAAACTCACGAACGGGAGCACCATGAGTCAAATCCCACCAGAATTACGCATTTTTTTCAGGTTTTTCTCAGTACCCATAACTGGCAAATTTTGGGAATATCTTGGAACGTTTCCTTCCTAAATTTCATTTTCCGCTTATCTTCATTTGATTATCATCAGATTCCACCATCCCTTTAATGCCGTATGTAGTAAGTGCAGACGTTAAAAACTGATAATTGTTTAAAAACGCAGGTAAAAATAATGAGAGGGTTTGTAGCTGTTTATGGTCAAACCTCGAAAATACTTATAAAAATACATTTCATGGAATACATTTTAATTGCTCCAGTTGATAGTGTGACTTTTTTTGGTGTGGGTAAAGAAGACAGATGTAGTCGGGATAAAGAAACACTTTTATTTCCGTAAACAGTAACTTGTACACTCGTTGCAACAACAAGAAAGTCTTTTTCGATTCTCCAACAGCACGGCTCCGAACTCGTAACACAAAGAACTAACTCTTCTCCGTCGGCACAACTCTTCACATACGTCTGTCCTCTCCGTCGGCACGACTACTCAACGCTTCACATACGTCTGACTGCCTCTTCTCACACTTTACCGCTATTTATATCTCCCAGGCACTATTCTGGAAGCTTCAGGAACGTTCACTTATTGCGGTGAGATACAAAGTAGAAGACTCCAGAAGAATCTATCCTTTTCTCTCTTTCGGCAAGCGCCCCAACAATGCGGCCATTCTTTGTCTCTTTCCTTCGGCTCCTTTGCCGTAGTGCCGACAATAATGCGATGGGTGACACTGCTGTTGTCGGCAATTAGATGCGGCGGGTGCGGTGACACTGCTCCCTCCTCAGAGTTGGTCGTCCCGACCAGCACTATTACTGCGGCATCTCCCTTGCGCCCCGGTGGACTATCCCATCGAACCTCTTCTCCAGGAGGCACGATCCTAGGTATCGCTGTTGGATAGTGTCCCTTGGTCTGGGTAGGACGACGTATGCCATCCTGCTTCGAAATTCTGCAACAGTACCGCCGGTCTTGACGGTCCCTCGTCCAGTTGCCCTTCTTCCTGGTGTGTTGACGGGTTATCCTGCGCACTTGGAAACGGCTCACTGGGTACCATGTCCGCCGACCTCTCTGTCGCACCTTCGCAGCCACCTTGCTTCCGATGGGTCCGGCAACAAACCCCGCCACATCCGCGCGAGTCGCGTCCACCGCTGCACTCGTGTTCACTCGTGCACGGCACGGCCTCTCCTGTATCCTGCCGTCCACGATGATGTCCACCATTCTTCCGTTCACGGCACTATGCGTCAGGTGATTGGATGGCTCCGACGGTCCCCCCATGTCCCACGCCAAGTCGGTTCTCGCGTGTTGCTCGTTTGCTTGTGCGCTTCCCTGCTGATCGTCCTCCACGTCATATCCTGGTTGGTTACGTACCCGACACACTCCTCCAGGGGATCCTCGACGACGTCCCTTTACTGCCCCTTTGTCTTCCCCGAGACGTACACTTTCGTTATCTGAAACGGGCGCAACTGTCGCCTCGGCCACTAGGTGCTCCCTCCCCGGGTCCGCGCTATTCCGTCTGCCCCTGGCATCCAGTACTTTGACGCTCTCGTCAACTCTTACTACCAGGGCGCCAAGACGTTCCCCGTCGTCCTCCACGACGTCCACATGCTGGCAGAGGTCTTCCACCTTTTCGCCGAGTTGTTCGTCTTCCGTCACGCCAATCAGTTCGCCGAGTTGTTCCACGTCTTCCGTCATGCCAATCAGTTCGCCGAGTTGTTCCACGTCTTCCGCCATGCCAATCAGTTCGCCGAGTTCCACGTCTTCCGTCACGCCAATCAGTTCGCCGAGTTGTTCCACGTCTTCCCTCACGCCAATCAGTTCGCCGAGTTGTTCCACGTCTTCCGTCATGCCAATCAGTTCGCCGAGTTGTTCCACGTCTTCCGTCACGCCAATCAGTTCGCCGAGTTGATCCACGTCTTCCCTCACGCCAATAAGTTCGCCGAGTTGTTCCACGTCTTCCCTCATATCATTCGAAACGGGCGCGACTGTCGCCTCGGCCACTAGGTGCTCCCTCTCCGGCTCCGCGCTATTCCGTCTGCCCCTGGCATCCAGTACTTTGACGCTCTCGTCAACTCTTACTACCAGGGCGCCAAGACGTTCCCCGTCGTCCTCCACGACGTCCGCATGCTGGCAGAGGTCTTCCACCTTTTCGCCAAGTTCTTCCACGTCTTCCGTCACGACAATCAATTCGCCGTCAATTTTCACCAATAGCTCCATCTTCATCTCTTTCAGCTCGGCAGCGAGATTGTCATTTAACGTTTCCATTTTGGCAGCGAGGTTGTCGTTTGCCGTCTTCATTTCGGCGAATAATTCTTTCATCATTGCCATCATCCTGGTTTCCGAATCTCCCTCCATCTTGGTTCTAACGTTGCAACTTCTAACGACGATGTAACGAAACTAGAAGCAATTCGACGGATCCCACTTCTGACACCAATGTGACTTTTTTGGTGTGGGTAAAGAAGACAGATGTAGTCGGGATAAAGAAACACTTTTATTTCCGTAAACAGTAACTTGTACACTCGTTGCAACAACAAGAAAGTCTTTTTCGATTCTCCAACAGCACGGCTCCGAACTCGTAACACAAAGAACTAACTCTTCTCCGTCGGCACAACTCTTCACATACGTCTGTCCTCTCCGTCGGCACGACTACTCAACGCTTCACATACGTCTGACTGCCTCTTCTCACACTTTACCGCTATTTATATCTCCCAGGCACTATTCTGGAAGCTTCAGGAACGTTCACTTATTGCGGTGAGATACAAAGTAGAAGACTCCAGAAGAATCTATCCTTTTCTCTCTTTCGGCAAGCGCCCCAACAATGCGACCATTCTTTGTCTCTTTCCTTCGGCTCCTTTGCCGTAGTGCCGACAATAATGCGATGGGTGACACTGCTGTTGTCGGCAATTAGATGCGGCGGGTGCGGTGACAATAGTCTCTTTTAATGGTCATATTGGGACTCTCACTTAAAAAACAACTGCTGCAGTTTACTCACTGAACTCGGTTTTCTATTTTGGGAGCTGGGGGTGGGGGGAGGGGTTATGAAATGCACTCATATTCTTTTCTTGCAGAGTCTGTAGGATGGGGAATGATTCGACAAAGGAAAAATTGCATCTCTCAGTCGAGAATCGAACCCAGAACCTCTGAATTGAATAGCCTGACAAATAGCCAGGACAAATCTGTGTGTTATATTCACATAACTTTCACTAGCCATTCTTCAAATAACCATTTTTAGGAAGCCTAATTCTTCTGCTTCACGTTAACCGAGACAACCATTTGTGGAAACGCTTTTATTCTTATGTATTATTTCCTTATAGGTAAATGGAAATAGGGCAGTACAATAGGTTTAAACGGTAATCAAATATTTTAAGAGCTGGTCGCTATGTGATAAATTTAAAATGCTGTTCTCTTTGCATGACCAAAAATAACTTCCTGTTTCAGAGAAATATAAGTATTGGAAATTAAAACCAATAACAGGAATATCTCGGAAATGGTTTACTCCTCAAAAAATGTATTTGACTTGAACTGTGCACTTCAACGAGATTACATTCTTGGTTAGTAGGATTTTCCTTATCTTACGGCTTACCAGTTATGCAAAACTCATCCAGGATAAAGAGTATTTCAGGGGATAACCCCGAAAATTCAAAATATACATTTCATTTGTCATAAAAATATCTTAAGTATATGGTAATGTAAGAGATATGCACGGGCCTGGGCTAAGCCCTCAGACCGAATTTAAAACATATTTGTCGGGCTCGGGCTTAAAAACTAAGAAAAATCAAAATTTTCGAAAAATGTTCCAATTAAAACGTAATTTGGAATACAAAGATGCAAAGATTTTCTTAGATGTTTCCTTAGCAGATGCTGAACTTAAATACTAAGTTTGATATTTAACAGACTTGGTATTTCAATGCTGTTCACAGAGACAGACAGACACACACACATATGTTTCTAGAAGTGATTGTTTTTATTCAGGGAGTTTCAAAACATGTTTTTCCGTTGAATTCTCAGTATCGAATTTTTGGGTATGATACAGTACTTCATGCGCCTACTATTGAAAATACGTAATGGATAAACTAAACCTAGCATAAGTAAATGTGTACAAATGCGTTTTCGTGCATTAACATTTTCTGGAAAGAAAATATCTACTTTTTATTTCTTTTGTTTTGGGAAGCCAAAGAGGGATCTGTACGGAAAAACACCCTGCAGATTTGGGATACTCTGCAATACATTGTATGAAAGAGGAATGCTGTCCTTTGATGGGTAATCACCAGGGCGACACATTTCAGTACCTGCCTCTTCAAACTTAGTGCACACGGACGTAATCCACGAAATACCGGGCAGCGACAACATAAACAAAGCTGTCTCTTATTCACACCCAATCTAACGACATACGGTCGTGTACAAAATACGGTGGCTGGAAAGAAATAAGTGTCAACACTGTTTTAACTCCGCGCAGGGATTTTTGTTCAAACTGCGGTTGGCAACACATGTAAAAGGTTGATGGAGCTATACAACTCGAGTGGTGGCGTTAGTGTAGGTGCTGTAGCGGTAGGAATATCGTGTATTGAATGTAAGTTGTCAAATCACACCATGGGGATGCTTACTATGTTCGAAATGGATAAAGATCAAAGTGGCCCGTGGAAAGGAACGCCAGGGAATGTCACTCTGGGCTACGTGAAGCATGCAGGAATGAGACTATGCCATACCTATAGGATTCTGGCACGTTGGGTTGCAGCTTTTCATGCAGGATCTGATAGTGCGCATCAGGAACCAGGTAGAGGTCCACACGAGATCAAAAGCAGCGTCATTGAATTTATTCAATCCTTGCTGCATGTGAACATCATCTGGAACATCATCGTTCCCCAGCACGCGCAGAAAATGAACCAACTTCCGAGACAAGGATTCACCCATTGTGTTGCAGGACAATGCCCGTTGTCACGACGCAGTAGCTATGCAGAATCTGTTTGCACGACAGGGCTGGGAGGTTCTAGAACATCCACTCAATTCACCGGACATAAACCACCGAAAGAACCACTGCGAGGAATACGTTTCCACACCAGAGGCCGCTCTAGGGCGCTCTCCAGCCAGAGGGCACCGCTGCTGGTATCCTGCGATTTCCCCATATCTGGCAACGGGTACAACATGTGGCACGGAATCACGTCGAAGGCCTGTAGAAGTATCATGATCATGCAATAAACAGTTCACACAAGATTTATATGTTGCCACTCGTAGATCAGCAGGTAATTTGAAATTGACTGCAGTGTTACTGTAAGATGCAGGGTAGCCATTAAATTGTACATTGAGATGTGTAAAAGAGACAGTACAATAAAAGCTTGAATTATATGTGACAGAATGAATTATTTATACTATTCCTAAATTTATACAAAAACATTATTATTCTGTAATGACCTGCTACACTGTATGGCCATATACATTTTCAGTGTCTCACAAACAAAACGTGTATAACACGCCTTAAGGTAACGTTTTCTCCATCTCTAGAGATGGTAATTGTATCTACCTCCTTCACGATTGTATACATAAATTTATAACTAGAGTCCTGGACTAGAAACATACTTAAAGATTTATTTCAATTGCAAATTGAGCCACAGTTGGGTTCCTATTCGCAAGTGCTGTATTGTACTGTGCTATGCATCATAGAGCGGCTGTGCGTAACAGCCAGTGCCTAACCTTGCCCTAATGCCCATGTGCTCGTAACCTGTAGTGCTCTTGTGGGACCGGAAAGGTACTGAAATACCTCGCCTTGGCTATAAGAATGCTTCACATTGCTTAGGTTCTCTGCCACACCTGTGTACAGCCATACAATTTCAGCGTAGCGAAAATGAGTCGCAGATAGTCTTGTTCTTGTTCTGCATGCTCCCAATATTCGTGTGTTCAAGTTAAATCTCAACTCTGCAAAACAGTGTGAACCAGATCCCGTCAGCTGAAAACCGAGACGCGGCGCGGGGAAAGAGCACTCCGCTACTCAAAAATTAAAAATGCCTGCCCTCGTAACCTTCCATCAGTGAATAATTAACTTTTGGTCCACTTCCAGATCCTATTAAAATTGTATGAGTAAGTTAAAAGCCTGCGGAGTTATTTACTTGAAGTACATCATTACTTATTTCCTCACCTAGACTTTTAGAGTTTTGAATTCCTACTGTAACTCTGATTCTGGTACGATAGGGCAGAGCGGGCGAGCAGCATATAACTTTCCGCATAACGTTGTCCTATCACATTATCCACCATCCGCAGACTGCAAGTCGTGCAGAACAGGGCCCTTAGGATGATCTACGATACTGACCGTAGATTTTCTTCCCATATTCTCCATACTCATTCTGGCATTCCATATATTGTGGATGTTGTGCGAGATAGAGCCCGCTCTATGTATGCGAAACTTACGCCACACCCTAACCATCTGGTAAATACCCTGGGTCAATATGATCACCATCTTCCCAGGAGGCGCAAAAGCTATCGCTTACCCAAGGATGTCTTGGGCTAATTAGCTTCGCTGCTTCCTCATTTCACCAAACATTCCAATGCATTCGGTTTCTCGCTATTTGACACTGCTTGACTTGCTGGTTAGACAAGCTGACCTTTGCTAAGTGAGCAGAGGGGCATGGGTGCCCCAGGATGGGTAGACATTCTAATTGGCACTCATATCCCAAGTCTATAGCAAGAGAGAGTAACCAATCATCACCATTGGCTGACACTGACATAAATAGCTTGTGCAAATTGACTACACCTTTCATACCTCACGGGTAAATCCATACTAAATGGATAGGTACCGTGGGCATACATCCCGCCCGGGTAAACCCGAGCGACCTGATTTGGCTCCTGGCTCTTGGCTCTTGGCCTATCACATTATCAGTCACTTCTCATTGACTGAAGCCGTAGAATAGGTTGCTCCGCGATGTAAAATAGTTCCTTATTCATTTATCATAATATATTCGATATTTTTACTCAGATTTCATTATAACAACAGTATGAATTACACACTGCGACAAATTGACAAAGTCCAGCAACATTTTCTTAGCACTTTGTCTCCTAAAACTGCTTCACACAACCAAAAACGAGTAAATATCCCAAAACTATCTCTGACAACACACACATTTCTCTTAACGATGACGGCGCGCGCGCGCGCACACACACACACACACACACACACACACACACACACACACGCACAACTGTCTCGTTCAACACTCACGGCTGATCACAAAAGCCCACTTCTCTCACCTTCTCAGCTCGTATATACCAGGTGCCACACTTCATCCGGCATTGGGGTAAGTAGATAACCCTTCGTGTGTTAAAAAAGTTGCAGAACGCAGTGGGGTAAGTTGGCAGTAAGTGACGGTAGTGGTGTGAGTGATCTTTGCTCTGCTTGTATGAGAAGACAAGCGTTGATTCGCAAGCTTCAACTATCGTCTCTAGCACGTGATAATAGACAAGAATAGTCTTAGAATACTTTCCACTTTACTTACAAGACTTTATTTTCCAGGAAATAAACAGGCAGAACAAAGTTTACACACGCCACTGTCGCCCGCTACACAGCAATCGCGCCGTTAGTTTCTGTGGCTCTTTTAACGCACGAAGAGTTATCCACTTACTCCAATGCCGGATGAAGTAGGCCACCTGGTATAGACGAGAATGGTGCAGTATGGATTTTTCTCAAAATCCATCTTTTCTCGAACCTCTCACAAACATGTCGGCAGTAGAAAGTGCGCGAATAGTCTGGAAATACTTTGTTCTGTGGCTAAAGATCTCATTTTTAGTTTATCTTCAATTTTGGAATTATCTGATTCACACAAGTTGTCATACACATGTAAGGAAGATAATGCACTTCTTCCAAATCCTTGGAGTTTTGTAAATCATACCATTTAATCCTGTTCCAGAGAAGTAGTAACATTATACTAGCAATGACAAAGCAATGTTGTACAACTAACGAGAAAAAACCAATGTCAGTAATATGTAACGAGAGTAGGTGCACAGAGTTTGGTGGACCTGTGTTACACGTAACTGCCAATTAGCCATACTTGGAGCTAAAGAAATAAACAGATAATAACCAGTCAAATAAGGTGTAATATTAGATGTGCTATTAGGTGCGTTCGTTCGAAAACTAGAATGTTTAAATAAACGTAAAAATGTATAATTTGAATTTTCTCGCAGTAGCGTACGAAAGAAATGTTGCTTACCTTAGTTTAAGTGATAAAAATTAAGAAACAGACATAAGAGAAGGTATTACACAAAACTGTACAAATATTTATAACTTAACTTATTTCCAATAACTTTCTTGTGCCAACAGCAATTTCCAAGGTATCCGTTATAATTGGTTTAGATGTTTCAATACTTTGTAATTTTTAAAATTATTGTCACTATTAAACCTTTCATGTGATCTCACGGAAAAAATATGAAATATTAATAGCAGCCCGCTTTTTAAACATTTGAAATTCGGTTTATTCTATGAAATAGTTAGGTAATTTAACTATGTATTTATGAAAATATGTATGGGCGGCGCTGTGGCCGAGCGGTTAGACAATTCGCCTATAACCAAGGTGGGCCCGCGTTCTATTCAGGGACCCCATATGGTATTCGTGATGAACGAAGCGGCATGTGAGCGGGTTTTCTCCGGGTTCTCCGGTTTACACCGCCACTCATTCCACCAACTGCTCCATCACCTCCTTTCCAATCATTCATTTCGCCTGCATTTCATATCATCCTCTTGCTCACTATCATACCTGGCTGACCATCCACTTTCAGGTCTTCACTCTGTCCGGTCCAAAGATTCGTCTGCTCCCAGACAGGCATCTGACCCTAGACACTGGCTTGTAAGTCCACATGGGGAGGATAATCATTTGAAGAAGAAGAACAAATATTGTATTTCGATTAACATGAAGGAAGAAACATAAGTTTTCGTTAGAATAGTGTATAGAAAGTATACAAAAATAGATTGTAGTCGTTGAAAAAGTCATATAAACGCAACACATCTGATTTTTAAGCGTTGAACTTATTTAGCTGCCATTATTTATTATTTCCCACAATTTCATGGAAAGAATAAGGAATTTCAACCCCAATATATAACGACTTGTTTTAAAACATTCCACTAGTATGAATCCAAAACAAAACACCATTAAAATAATTTCCGCAAACGTTTATCTCGATTAACCTAGTAGATAGGGCAATAAAATGTTTAATAGATCAGACAGCCTCAACTCAAGGGAAAACGGGCAGTGGGCAGGTTTAGTATGTTCTGTGCTAGCAAGTGGGCCTCGCACTATTTCTTCGAATGCAGCAGTGCAAACGTTTGTAACTAGTGTGTGGTGTCGGCTTGTGAATTATAGGAACGACAACTTCTCAAAGTGTTGCTACTTCAGCTATCCCCATACAATTTTCACCTTGTTTGGGAAGAACAGCACCTGTTTTGTACATGTAGGTGCTGCAGAGAAATGTTTAGGTTGGCAAGGTTGTTCAAACAATTAAAAAATACAATTCACAAGGACACTGCACCACTAATAGCTGTGAGTACGACCATAATAAAGCAGTGAAACCTGATATGATCATAGAGAAGCTCAAAGATACCATAACTACTGAGAATGAGTTACAATTGGAACTTACTGACCTGCAATGTTATCAGAAAATGAAGAAGCCCTTTCTTCACAAAACAGATGCTGATTTTTACTTAAAATTTCCTCAGTCCAAATTTCCACGACTACATAGTCACGCTGCTTACATATAAGTAAGCATGTTTGGATCTACCTACCCGTGTGAGTACTATTTTCATTAATGAAACATATAAACCTGGTCACAGAAACCAATTATTTGTCACCAATTTAAAATATATCCGTTGGCTTTGTACAACAAAGACAATTATTCCAAATATTGCAAAGGTAATAATCAGAAGGAAAAGGGTACAAAACGCTCAATTATAAATCACAATTGAATATAACTGTAAATATTTAATGTAATACTGGTATATGTTTGTAAAGTGACAGGACTATGAAATGGAATGTGCATTGGCTCTATTAAACACTCAGTAGAATGCAATATGGAGTATTATTTCTATTTCACCTTGTATACATAGTCAATACTGTCAACAAAAAATGCAAGCCTTCTGATGTAAATCGTACAACAGTGCCGCCACTGGCTTTCCTTCCACCTGTGTTGACCTTCCATTCTGCTGCCTTCTAGACGTACAGGCATCGGACTAAAGTGTGGGACTAAAGAGTATGACGAAACTGTGTATTGTTTGCAGTAGACTTTAGAAGGGATATAAAACTAAACGTTAGCGGGTAGACGAAGTTATCTGAACTTAACGTATCAGTGACATGTGGCTATTGTTAAGAAATATTTGTAAATTTTTATTAATACGAGCTACATAGAAGAATAGGTTTTTGTACGAATAGTTAGTAGAAGAATGGGAAGAGCAAGTAATGTGAACGTAACACTTTAGATTTCATTTATTTCATCTCTTTCTTTTTCTCACACCTGAGTCCATTATAAACAAAAACCGACTTACTTCCCCAACACCCATGTAACCACGAGGTGCGAATTGCCTATTTTGAAGTCATTTCTGGGTAAACACATTGTGACGCCGGCCCACGGCAGTGGCAACACAACAAAGAACGATCGGGGGTCGGGTTGTCCCACACCATTGACTCAAGGCGCTCACCATGGACGTGAGCAAACACGTGACTAACAACAATCAAGCGGCATCACAAAAGACAAACTCCTTTGTAGACGTTCGAGAAAGATATGGCTACGTCATCGCCGGTATACAAGCTTGCGAAGCGCGTGAAGGTAGTCAGTTGAGTAGGTCAGTATGTCAGTGAGTCCAAGACAACAGTGAAAAGTACGTCGCGTCGAAGTGAAGAAGTTTTAGCGAGTGTTGAATGATTGTATTGTGGGAGTAGGTGTATGAGAGACAGGGAAAGTGAAGAGACACAGAAAGGGGTGAGTCAAGGCTACGAGAAGAAAACAGTTATGAGTTGTAATATAACAAAAGACTACAGGTTGTGTTAACGTCAATAGAAGAGAGCTGTGTTTTTGTGCAAAAGTTTAGAAGAAAAATAAAGGGTAGAAAAATAACTGGATTTGACATTTGTCATTTTGTCACAATATTTACAGAAAATAAGGAAAATGGATTGAAGAACCTCTTTTATATGAATTACATAAAATGTAACAGGTACCTATTTGTTACATTGTAATTGATAGAAAAAATCGTGTGAGGTGATATATAATATGCATAATTTTTGTCTTGAAGATAGGACAATTCATTTGCGCAATATCTAGATGTTATGTGGAGAGTAAATGTTGTAGTTCATTGACGTAAACGTATTTGCAGACCATTAAGGAAAGACAGTAGCCCTTGGGTTACAAACGATAACTGTCATCTCCAGTGAGTGTAAAACTTAATTATAACATAAGTAAAGTGCGCGTGCTCCTTCATTGAAGTAGGTACATTAACTTAAGAAATTTCTGCCAACTATCTGCACTCAGCTTTGACTCTCAGTTCAGTAGTTCTCGGTTAACTTTGTTAGTAACTATTTTCTCTATCTTAAAGGATGAATTAATATTCTGCGAAAAATACAGCAACAATGACTGAGTAATCTTATGCTGTGTTGCGTAATTAATTATTTTCCCGTTAAGCTGTTTCAACTATTTGTTTATTTATCAAGGAATGCAAAGAATATGACTATTGGGTTCCAGAGGATTTATAGAACACCGTCATCTTCATACACATAAGATCGAAAAAGTCATGTGGCAAAAGTCTCCTCACAATTTATTATGATTATACTTATCCAACACAATAATTCACAACAGGGGCGGTAGCGACAACACAACAAAGGACAGTCGGGGCCGAGCTGACCCACTTCACTGGCGCGGAGCATAACAATGGCGCTCAAGGTCAAGCTTCCCCACACCATTCACGGAAGCCAACGCGTGACTTACAACAATCGAGCGGCAACACAAAGGGTTTTCCAGGGCATTCGAGAAGTGTTCAGCACCCGGTGTGTTTGTAGAAGTTCAAGAAAGGACCTGTGACGTAATCCCCGCTATATAAGGAGGTGAAGCTAAAAGACAGGAGTAATTAAGGTTACAGATATGAGTCAGTCAGTGTGTCAGTGAGTGCGAAACAGCTGTGTGTGTGGTAATGTCGTTGTGAAAGATACGTCGCGTAGAAGTGAAGAAGTTTTAATGAGTGTTGTGTGATTGTATCGTCAGTGATGGTGTATGAGAGACAGAGAAGGGGAAGAAAGACAGTGAAAGGATTGAGTCAAGGTTATGAGAAGAAAATAGTTGTGAGTTGTAATATCACGAGAGACTGTACACTATGTGTACGTCAATAAAAAATAACTATGCATTTGTGCAAACATTTTAGAAGAAAATAAAGTTATAAGAAAGTAATTGAACTGGGTTTTTGTCGTTTTGTCATAGCATTTTATGTTTTATACGAGGGAAAAAATTGTATAATACATTTCTCACTTTATTGTAAAACGTTCTCCAGTAACACAGAAAGAGAGACATGTGTGTTAGGTATAGTTTACATTATCTCTATTTTAATTTACATTTATCTTTTGTTTATAAACATGCAAGCATAGAGTGAATATTGTCCAAAAGAAGCTCCTTTCGTTATTTTTCTACAATTGTTTTACAAGTTTGGTTGGCAATACTCTAGAAGTAATTGCTATACAGATAATTACTCGCTATCCACCCTTCTCAGAAAAGGCACACAATCACTTATTTTGGAAGGGGATTGCATTTGTTTGCTGCCTTTAACATCTAAGGAAATATCGACGGCTATACCTTTGGAGCAATTGCTCAACGGCAATGATGTTAACTTGTTTTTGTGTCTTTTCTATCATTTTTATTTTTTTATTTTTATTCTTTTTTTTTCGGTTTTCCATTTCAACAATAATTTAACACATACATTTACTCTTACTCATACTTCCTGACTCTGTGGAGGATGGGGAACATTCCTGGCTGCAGAAACATTCCCATCATCCAGCCGAATCGCACCCTGGACATCTGCACATTAACTACCGGACCACAGCAGCAGTCAGCAATGTCTTGTTTGCATTCGGTCTGAGACTTTATACCATAACATAAGGAGAAGCAGCAGCTCTTCCTTCATTCCAAACTATTTTACTACCCACACTAGGGCCTAATGCTAGGAACGGTCTGAGTCAAGAAGGCCTGAGTTTTACCGAAGTAACAACTGAGCTTGTTTTCCATACTCCATTGTTATCACTTGTGAATTCCACTGTATCGTGTTACCTTTGTTGCTGCTCTTTTGCGTTATACTACCGGTTCACTTTTGTATTTAACCAACTCAAACCGTAATTTTAAATGCTGAATGCCTAAAGCAGATCCATCATCAATATCGCAAAGTCCTGTAAATAGTAAAAATAACAAGTCACATGTGTAGCCATTTACTTGAACAGTTGAACCTGGAAAAATAAAAGTCGCGAAAACTACAACTTAGGGCTCTTATAACATAATTTGAAGTGCAGTTGCATAAAAGAAATTAAAATGATATTGCCATCTTCAACAACGTCATCTGAGAGATGAAGATAAAGTGTGCAAGTTGTATTTTCTGACCCTACGGCGACTATTGGGAGTAAATTTCCTTTTATATGATCAAGGTTGTTTTGAAATTCAAGACTTTGTAAGAGCTTACAAGAAAATTGTAAAATATGTTTCAACATTGGACAAGAATTTGCCAAGACCTGGCAAGACTTGACAGTATCATAAATGTGTATCCACACGTTGTCTTTTTGCTTCTCAAAACACTTTGATAATAACTTTTCATTGCAAAGTAATTTACTATTGGCGTCATGGTGTAATAATTTGCGATGAAATTGCGCAATTATATTTGCATTTTCACGATTATGGCCCACGCAATGACACTGGACTAATGTATTATTGTATATTTTGGAAATCTGGCTGGAAATTCCTTCATCTGCCCTATCTCCTTCTCCTTGTACGAGGTCCACAACATCTCGCATAAACATGGCCAGGTTTCATATAACCTAATCAGCTAGCATACGATAACTTTGCCCAAGTAGCCATGATATTTTCTGTTTACTTTTCGCTTTCAGCCATGTTGCAGATTTCTTGACACACTGTAAATATTGGCGTTTGATTGGTCAAAGTCCTCAAATAACTGTAAAATCTTTGACCGTTTAGAGCACGTCCTTATTTGCTTTCAAGCATTGAATTTGACAGAAATTTCATCGTGAGTTTAAGTGATTGGTTTGATATCATATGATAAGGAATTGTTTCCAGCATTAGACAAACGGAAATACTGTGGGACATGAGATTGAGCAAAACGATATTCATTCACAATTACCTCATGACTTCCCGTCTGGTGAAGTTTTGGTTTTCATTTAGGATCTGTATGAAACCAAGTTGTTCATCACTATGGTAGTAGTAGATGTCCTCGAAGGGAACACAATGCTTTGTTAGATTTCACAAGATAAAACACTGTGAGATAGAATTCACAATATACATTATATAACATCTTATTCTGTATCACATGGTATAAAGTTACCATTTAAAATATTTTAGTTTTAAATCTATGTATTTTAATTCTCTAAGAATTTACAAATTTACAATTTTGAAATGTATATATTAGTGAAAATAACTGTCTTCACTGCCAATATTCCACTAACTTTTATTCTCTGGTGATTTGCAATCTTCTCACCCTGAGCTTCTCAAATAGTGTTTGAGGAGTTGATGTTTCCATTTTGTAAGGAAATAGCCATATATCGGAAAATTTCAAAAAGAAGAGATTCGCCTTAAAGAGCATTCACATCCATCTTGCAAACTTGACGCAAGCTTCATTTTCTTTGACGTTTACTTCCCTACATGTTTGGAAGTAGGCGGAGATTTCATTAAATTAATGTTGACGTCTCTCAAAACAAGATTGAAGAGCACGTTCTTTGGACCTTAACACATCTGTGGAAATCTTGAAAGATCACGCACCTCGATTCATAAAATAAATATCAAACATGTTCGAGAAACAGTCTGCATCGAAGTTCAGTTTCGGCCACAAATAGCGCCAATAACGACATCAGAGCTGAGCCAGATAGCTCAGTGGCAATGTGCGAGGCTGGCATTTTGAAGCTGCCGGATTCGATTCCCGTCGACCGTCTACTCAACCTTGGGTTTTATGGTGGGTAGACGAATGCTGAGGTAGTTTTTCGTCGATCAGGGTTTACTTTCCATAATTTCCCTTTCATTCCGATTCCTTCTCATCTTCCAGGTTGATTTCTAGATTTCGTGGCGTATGGAGGTGCCAGACAGATGGTAGGAATGCTTGCTTAAAGAATAGAAAATAGTACTCTAGAAACTAAAGCACTGCTGGTCGACGAGTATACAAAGCAGTAAAGTTCCTATCACGTGATTTACTCCACCTGGGAAAATATTCTGAAGTCTCTGATTGGCTAAAGTTTGATATGAACTGATTCCTACTAGATCGAAGCGGGTTAGCAATGAACTCTATTCCAGCCAATAAAGGATGTGACGGTAGGAGCGGGTGGCAAGACATGTTGAGTATTGCTGTGTTCTTAGTTGCAATGTCAGACTAATTTAAAACGGACTATAGATAATTACAGGGTAGTTGCAGAAACAAGATGGACAGATGGCCCTTACTGCGGCCATACGTTACAAATAAGTCTGCACAAACGAGTATAAAGTTAGTCTTCGAAAGACCAACTGTGTGGTCCGAAGACTTCTTTTTGTTACAACCATTTCAATATTGCTCATTGGTGAAAAGAAAGGTTACCAATCGTTCTCCGGATCGGGGGAGGTTTCTGAGTCTGGTTTCCACAGGGGAGGAGAGGAGCCGGAGTACGAGCCACCGGGAACCTGCCTTCTGCTGTCGTCTCTCCTCAGGTCCGACCACCCTTGGGCTGCCGTGCCGGCGAGCGGGTAAACATGTTCAAGGTCAAGCTGCCTCGCGTGACTGGTGTGTGTATGTGACTCTCAACAATCGAAGCGGCAGAAACAAAAGAGGCTTCTAACTGCGTTATTTCCGGTGCGTGTGTGAGTGTGGGACTCGAGAGAGGTCCTGTAATGTCATCCCCACTATGGAGGCCAAAGAAGAGTTAGTTTTTAGAGCTACAGTTACAGACACGAGTCGGTCAGTGTGCCGTTGAGCGCAAGGTAACTGTGCGTGTGTGTCGTCGTGTTGGTACGTCGTAAAAGACTCAACGAGGGTCGCTAGGAATTACATCGTCATAATTAGTGCATGAAAGACAGAAGTGAAAAAGACACTAAAAGGACTGACCAAGGTTATGAGAATAAAAATTGTGAGTTGCGATAACAGGAAAGATTGTATTCTGCGTTAACGACGAGAAGAAAACTGCGTATTTGTGGTAACAGTTTAGAAGATAATAAAATGATAGGAAAGTAACCGGAACGATTTCTGCCCACACTAAGCCGGTGCCGGTGCACCTTAATTAGCACTGAGTTAGTTACCTTTGTCATTTTTCGTGTTCAATAACTTACCGTGTTTCCTTTACAGCGTTCGTGCTATCTAGGAGTTAAACTGGCTATGGGTAAAAAATTCGTTGCTCTTGCCTAAAGTACTTCCCAGGTTTAACACTACCCTTGCGCTATTTGTTCGCATTCACCTGTTCATAATGTTTCTTAACTGTTTTATTTATTTTGTTTCAAGTTGGTTAAACACTAAAGCCATTACGCGACTATTAGCATCAGAATTAACAGCTCGCTTAAATAATGATTTACATATAACGATTAACAAAAAGTATAAACTATAATATAAATGTATTGTCACCGCGCCCGCCGCATCTGATTGCCTACACTGGGGAGGGGGGACCCAGCCAGTCGCCTGCCTGGCCTAACGACCTGCCGCCGACAACAATAGGAGCGTACGAGACAATAGCTATTACATGGCGGTGCGGTTTCTGGACCGTTCCGCCACAGGCCGCCGACAACAATAGGAGCGTACGAGACAATAGCTATTACATGGCGGTGCGGTTTCTGGACCGTTCCGCCACAGGCACTCCCGAATATTCTACCTCCAGAACTTTCCCTCTGTCTAAGGACCTATATAAGTCGCTGCCAAGCACCGGGCAGCAGGAAAAAAAAGACGTATACGAAGCGTTGAGGAGTCGTGCCGACTAGCAGTTCAATCTGACAGTTCTTATTTGTGATTCGGCAGTTGCTCTGTTGCTCTGAGCTTGTACAAAAGTAATCTGAGTGTAACGTTAGCACTACGCTAACTGACTAAAAGGCAATAAAGTGTGAATAGCAGTAACTGCTGTTTTCTTCATTTGTTACAGTATGTATTTAAAGCAGTTAACATAGCAGGGTAGTTGATTGCTTCAGCCAAATCTCTGGGTATATGGTGCAGATCTCTTATTCCTCTAAAGATAGAGCATTCGGTAAGGATACATTTGATTGTAAGGAAGAATATGAGAAGAAAACCCAGATTCAAAGAAGTCAGCAACCAGTTCAGATTTTTTGGACTGGCTTTTCATCCGGCGTTGGCGTAAGCAGATATTCCTTTGTGCGTTAAAAGAGTTGCAGAACCAACGGCGCAGTTCTAGTCACAGAGACTACAGTGGCGTGTTCTGACTCGGCGGAGACGTGAGATAAGAGGTAGTTGAACTAACGTGTGTAGTCCGTAGCAGTATAAACAATAGTAAAAGGTCTCACCTTACTCACAGGATCTTTATTTTCCAGGGAATAAACTCTAGCACCGTATGGTGCTATTGTCTAACATTACGAATTACAGATTGTAAAGTGCAAGCATGAGGGTAGTTACAACAAACAATAATAGAATGAATAGAAACACTGCAGGAAAAAGGAATGACAGTAAATTTTAATAAGAGTGAAGTAATGATAGTAGCCGGGACGGAAGAGCAGATATAAGAGATAAGGATAGAAAAGGACGGAAGGCTGTTAGAGCAAGTTGAAAGTTATGAGTATCTGGGAGCAGTGGTACACCAAACGGATAAAATACAAGAAGAAATAAGAGTGTGTAGACAAAACTACCAAAGCGTGTTATGCATTAAGCAAGTACGTTTTTGGGAAAGAAGTAAATAAGAGGACAAAAACTAAAGTGTACAAAGTGGTTATAGAACCAATACTCATGTATGGAAATGAAAGCTGGAAAGTTACAAAAAGTGAGTTAAGCATGGTAAATGCAATGCAAATGAAAAGCTTAAGAAGACACGATGACATAGAATAACAAATGAAAGGATACGAGACGAACTTCAAGTGTCATATATAGGTAAAAGGATAGAAGGAAGATAACTTAGTATGGACATGTAAGGAGGATGGGTACAGATCGGAAGGTACGCCAATTTTTAAAAGCAAGACCATTGGCAAGGAATCCGAGAGGAAGACCAAGGATAACCTGGGAACAAGGGATTAAAAGAGTGGTGGCTAATAAAGGAAAGACTTGGGGTCACTTCAATAGACTAGCAGAGGTTAGGATTGAGTTTAGAAGATAGATCCGAGGTAAACCCCTGGCACCACGATAATGGTAGAACAGGGAAATTGAAGAAGCATGAGGGTACGTAATGTTTCATTGGCATTTGTTCGTTTCTTATTAATGTTATTGTTCTATATTTATTATTATTATTATTACTATTGTTATTGTTATTTATTATTATTATTATTATTATTATTATTATTATTATTATTATTATTATTATTATTATTATTATTATTATTATTATTATTATTATTATTATTATTATTATTATTATTATTATTATTATTATTATTATTATTATTATTATTATTATTATTATTATTATTATTATTATTATTATTATTATGACCGCCTCCGTAGCGCAGAGGACCCGGGTTCGATCCCCGGTACCGGTATGGGATTTTTCCCCCGCTGGGAGGTCTGGTACGGGGTGCACTCAGCCTCGTTAGGTCCCTGGGGGGCCAATTGAGGAGCTATCCTAATAGAAAGGTAGCGTCCCTAAAAGGTCAAAGTAGTCGCCTTACGGTCGAGGGAGTCGGCGTGCTGACCCCTGCCAGCCCCATCCTGCACTCCTCCGTGGCCTTGGCTGCGGCTGAAGGACGCAGCGGCCGGGCGATGAGGGTAACCTCTGAATAAGGGGAAGACGCCCTAGGGAAATTATTATTGTTATTATTATTATTATTATTATTATTATTATTATTATTATTATTATTATTATTATTATTATTATTATTATTATTATTATTATTATTATTATTATTATTATTATTATTATTATTATTATTATTATTATTATTATTATTATTATTATTATTATTATTATTATTATTATTATTATTATTATTATTATTATTATTATTATTATTATTATTATTATTATTATTATTATTATTATTATTATTATTATTATTATTATTATTATTATTATTATTATTATTATTATTATTATTATTATTATTACCATTATCATTATCATTATCATTATCATTATCATTATCATTATCATTATCATTATCATTATTATTATTATTATTATTATTATTATTATTATTATTATTATTATTATTATTATTATTATTATTATTATTATTATTATTGTTGTTGTTGTTGTTGTTTTCATTTTTGTTTGTAGTTATTATTGTTGTTACATTATTATATTGTTCTATTAGTATGTTTATCATCATGAGTATCATAATTATTAGTCTTATTGGAATTAGTTTTAGTATTATTATCATTATTATATTAATATAATATACTTGTTAGAGTTATGGTTTATCATTCTTATATTATTTTCATCGTTATTCTTATCATCATCAAATGCTACTGTTATGTTAACTTCATTCATAGAATGACGCCCTTGTTAATTGATACAATGTTCCAATCATCTCCTTGTATCCATATGGACGTTTCTGAGAACTGAGGGTGTGACAGAGGCACATGCTTCAACGATTCTTTGACGCAAGACCTCTATATTACGGCGATCTGTTTCAAACGCAGTGTTCTTGGTGTAACTCCAAAGGGAAAAAATTCTAATAGGGTTAGATCAGGGTGGCCAAGATATTGGGCCACCTAGGCCGATTCAGCGACCAGGATACAAAAATTGAACTGGACCTATACGGGTTCATAATGATGTGGTGCACCATCTTGTTGGAAACAGTGTTTTAACACAAGTCATACTGGAACCTCATCAAGAAAATCCTCAAGCTCACCTTGCAGGAATTCCAGATATCGTGGTCTAAATTTGGCTGGGAGTAAGACAAATCCGATTACATTGATCCCAAGAATATCACCACCATACATTTTCGTACTGTGAGGATTGTAAGTAGCCTAGTAGTGCATGTTGTGTCTATTCATAGTGACGTCGTTGCTGAAAGGGCATTCCCTACTTCAAGAACACTTCCAAGGGTTTTGGTCAGGGTTTTCGTTGAGGTGAACTTTGTACTTTGCCTATTCCTACGAAATAATCATCTTAATAATAATAATAATAATAATAATAATAATAATAATAATAATAATAATAATAATAATAATAATAATAATAATAATAATAATAATAATAAATAATATAATAATAATGATAATAATGATAATAATGATAATAATGATAATAATAATAATAATAATAATAATAATAATAATAATAATAATAATAATAATAATAATAATAATAATAATAATAATAATAATAATAATAATAATAATAATAATAATAATAATAATAATAATAATAATAATAATAATAATAATAATAATAATAATAATAATAATAATAATAATAATAAATACAACATAATATTAATAAGAAACAAACAAATGCCAATGAAAATTACGTGCCCTCACTCTTGCACTTTATAACCTGTAATTCGTAATGTTAGACAATAGCAGCATATACACGAGTGAGTTTATTCCCTGGAAAATAAAGAACCTTAGATAAAGTGAGACCTTTTCAGTTGTTTATACTGTTATTGTCCACCATCACATAATACACACGCTAGTTCAACTGCCTTTCATCTCACATCTTCGCTGAGAATCAGAACGCGCCATTGCTGTCTCTATGACTAGAATTGCATCGTGTCGTTCTGCAACCCTTTTAACGTACAAAGGAATATCTACTTACACCAATGCCGGATGAAATGGGCTATCTGGTACTACGGGTTCCCTTGTTTTTTATTGCAATAACAATGTCGGCTCAAAAAGAATGCGCTTCATCTCCTTCCAGAAAGAATAGCCCAAGGGAAAAAGTCAAGAACCGTGATGTCAATAATAAGCGAATCGATTATGATCCAGACCATTCTTGATATATCTCGATAGCTGGTTTAAATGGAAATACTGTCGGGAAGACGCTAGTCCTGCCACCATTTACACATTCGATGTTTTGCTACAACAGTTGTAACTACGGGAGGAGATTAATGAAAAGCAATATGTGTGAGATACACCGAAGAGATATGGCAAACTGTAGAGCAGAAACAATGGAATGCTAATGGGCCAGTGCATGTTGGACATCATTACTGTTTGAAGACGGAGATTAGGGTGTAGAAACAGATCAAGATTGGCGCGAAAAGATGCCCATTTAACATAGCCAAGATTAGAAAAATCGTTGTTAAGAAACAATTTGTTGACATGGAAGATAGCAATCACAGAGCAGCGATCAGAGTTCATCTCAGGGAAGAGGATATCTGAAGCGCTTTAATGACGCTACACCTAGAATATCAGTAAGATGTTGTGATTTCAGTAATAATGTATGGGCTCATTTGGATGAGGAAGCTGTTATCATCGGGTGCATGTTGAAGGTGACGACTGCTAGTTGTGGTCCGCTACATCCGCAGTTCTCGTGTTTACTGTTACCAAGAGGAAATAGCTGCTAGTGAGGAAAACAGAAGCTGAGTTGTGCAATGCCAAATTCTTTGACCGAGACTTATATGCTGCAATGACAAAAATGACTATTGTTGAACAGGGTTTTAATAAAGAAATCCTATGTTCTTTTCAGGGTTGGGTGAAAAAGTAATGACGACGATAATTATGATGATGGTAAATATTACATTTAATGACAATAGTAAAGCCGCCAGAAGCTATAGCAGCATGACAATGCTCTCGATAATCTTTACATCCAGGCACAGTAAAACGTTCACCTGATGTTAAGCATGTTTCAGAAACACAATATCGGCATTGTGTCTGGAGAGAAATGACAGAAGTTTTTGAGAAATTTCATTGGCATTCCAATTAAGAAATGTCAGAGAGAAGAGATGACGAGCATTAAGAAGCACTGTATAAGAATCCAAGAACGAAGCTAATAAGGGAGGATTTTATCTGAAACGAAGGCAAAGAAGTGGGCACAGATTTAATGAGGTTAAAGATAACAGCTCCTAAGCCAGAATGGGAAGGGTAAACGGGATGTAATAACTCTCTTGCAGATTAGATGCAAGCGTATTGGACCGTCGAGTTTGTAAAGACCAACTGGAGTGGAAGCAGATCGGAACTGACCAACTAACGTTGGAAAAGTACATGCAGGAAAGGCGGCGGCGACGGTGTTGATGGTGGTGGTGGCGGTGACGGTGGTGGTGGCGGTGACGGTGGCGGTGGTGGTGGCGGTGGCGGCGGCGGTGGTGGTGGCGGTGACGGTGGTGGTGGCGGTGACGGTGGCGGTGGCGGTGGCGGTGGCGGCGGCGGTGGCGGCGGTGGCGGTGGCGGTGGTGGTAGTAATGGTGGTCCAACTCTAAACTAGACATTAACATTCGCCTTGCCAAGTTTGGTGGAAAGCAGTGCAACGATATATAGGTGTACCAAAATTAGACCGACAAGCTTTGCGAGCTGATAGATAACAATATTTTAAACACTTATTGTTAAGGAAAGCTGTTTGCTGCAGTGCTTCGTTTAAGCGCTAGACGGTCAATGTCATAGATTACTGCCTCCCACCCAGTTTAAGTATTTACGGCAAAATCAACTGAGTAAATTGAACTAACAAAACCAGTTTCAGTTAACAACAGGGGTGATTTCCCCACTACCCCCTATTACCGTCACCTAATTTACGTTCGACCTAAGCATTAATAGTTCCCCAGAATTGGAGTGCAACTGTCACTAAGTGCAAGTGTCACCGACTCTGTATTAAATTCACGCGCACGCGCACGCACGCACACATACACACACCAACACACATTTACCACGTGAATTATATTTCTGACTGTAATGAGGAGGGAGAATAATGTTGTTTGAAGAAAAATTCCTATCTTCCAGCCGGAAATTGAACTCGGGACCTCTGAATTTGGAAGCTAGCACGCTAACCACCAGTTCACAAAGACACTCAGGTTATAATTTGACTCAGATAATAGGAAATTTGAAATTTAACAATCAAAAGGTGCGGACATACTATGCAAATTATACTTTAAGATACAAATTTTCTTTTATTTGTTGAGTTTGATCAAACTTCTGCTGAAAGAGAAATGTTTGAAAACATGGTGCGATTTCTTAAATTATAAAAAGCAAGTGTTTTAACTTCTCTTCAATTCATGGTGGACGAAACGGCGTTGGGACGGGTTTCCTCCGGTTTCCCCCGCCATCTCATTCCACCGGTGCTCCATCTTCATTCCATGTATCATCAGTGTCACCACCTGCGGTGCCGTAGTAGTAAAAGCGGGCGTTAAACACTAAAACAAACTTATAGAAACTGTCCAAGGTCAATGGAAGTTTTGGCAGCTGAAATGTAAGATGAATATGCCCCTTTAAATTAATTTTTATAAACCGTTCAAGCAGATAAAGTATGTAGGTATACAGTGATTGAAAATATTTCAAAATGTGAGGGAGCATGATGTGCCAACTTTTTAAAGTGATTTAATATCTATCTAAGTATGTAAGTTTCTGTGTAGATGTTCTCGTACGTGGACGTGAAATAGTAGATGTGACAATATTCTATTCTATTAAGTTGTCATTTTTTTTTTCTTATAAATTTGACTATATCTGCTGTTCAACGATTCTTTTGAACTTTGTTAAATCACGCTAAAGCATTGAAATGTGTTCAGAAGAACAAAACTATAATGAAACTATTTTGTATACGCTTAAATAAAGGTAATTCAGTAATAAATTGCATATGACGTCAACATTACACACGAGCAATTGGTAAAGTATGGTTCGAATCGCCATAGCTCATCGAGTTTCCCGCGAACATTGAAACGAGCATGCGCACCGACTGCCGGCATACTTTGTATGTAGAACGACGCCATTTGCATTGATAGTGTTGAGTGTGCTGCGAACAGTGTCGGTTCAAAATGTTTAGAACAATCGATGGGCCCGCTGACTGTGAAATGTGGCATGTGATCCGGTTTTTGACAGTTAGAAACGTTCCAACAGCGAACATTCATCGACAAATCAGTAAAGCGCATGGTTCCAATGCGATGAGTGGCAGCAAAGTTCGTAAGTAAGTGAGAGCTTTCAAGGTACGCCGGAACAATGTCCATAATAAACCGCGACCAGACCGGTCATCAATATCACACAAGATTTGGTCTATACCGTGGATGAAAAGATCCGTGAAAATCGGCGATTCACAATTTCCACTGGTTATTCAGTGGTTATCCATTGGTTATCCAACGACTGGTTATCTTCACAGGCAGCAGACCTATATGATGTTGGCATACAAAAGCTTGTAGAACGTTATGGCTAGACCTTGAACTTTTAGTTCCCAAAAAATATTAAATTAGGTACCTAAAAGAAGTTGTATCACAAATCTTAATAGGTTCTAAAATTGCAAAAATAGGTGAACAAAAAATGATATCTTTTTATTTCCCATTACGTATTAGCCGAAAACATTTGTCTCTCTTTATTGTATATGTCCATAATTAGAGCAACAATACGCAACTAACAGTTTTTCTAAGTTTTCCATCGCTTGTCAGATAACACCATCTTATGAGATGAAAATGAGCGTTCTACATCAACTGATGTCATCGGAGCATATTTAAATGTTGGTATTAGACGCAAGGGAACAGTACATTCATGTGTTCAGATGTTTTGCCAGACAAGATGTCAGCAACTGTGCGGAGAACTGCCAGTCCTGGGTTTGTCTGAAGCACTGATTTGAGTTTTTCAGGAACTTTTTCACCAACATAACCAGGAACCAAGTTGATTTTTTCTGTCATCTCTTCTGTCAGTCTCAGTTGTGGTAGACCGGTTTGCCTGAAGGTTCTAGTCTAGAGCATTAGTAGTGAGCATTAGAAATACATAATGTGATTTGATAAATGCAGTATCATGGACAATTGTGGGTCCTGCAGAAGTTCTTTAGCTGCTCACTGCACCCTCCCCCATTTTCAAAACAATGTTCTTACTGCCCTTCATATTGTAACTTTGGTAGGTTGAAAAGTAAAGACGACAGATGTAGTCTAGATAAAGAAATACTTTTATTTCCGTAAACAGTAACTTTGTACACTCGTTGCAACAGCAAGAAAGTCTTTTCCGATTCTCCAACAGCACGGCTCCGAATTCGTAACACAAAGAACTGTCCCCTCTCCGTCGGCACGACTCCTCAACGCTTCACATACCTCTGTCCTGTCCTCGGCACGACTACTCAACGCTTCACATACGTCTGACTGCCCCTTCTGTCGCACTTTACCGCTATTTTATATCTCCCAGGCACTATTCTGGAAAGTTCAGTTATTGCGGTGAAATACAAAGCGGAAGATTCTCGAAGTCTCTATCCTTTTCTCTCTTTCGGCAAGTGCCCCAACAATGCGGCCATGCTCTGTCTCTTTCCTTCGGCTCCTTTGTGGTAGTGCCGACAATAATGCGATGGGTGACACTGCTGTTGTCGGCAATTAGATGCGGCGGACGCGGTGACAATATTATGCATTGTTCACTGTGATTGTTGCCAAGACACGACTGGCATACAGACTTACACAGCGTTTCCTTATTACCAAGTGAAGAGACTTTAAAATGTAAAATCAGGTAAGAATAGGTTTTAACATGAAATTAGGTATTTTTAGGTTGTATAGGACCACCATTTTCTAACATTGTATATTTCCATAATTAATATATACACAACTTTTATGCTCTATATATCATGAGGAAAAAATAGGTTTTTACCTAAAATCCGAGGTCTAGTTATGACTAAAGGCCGGAGGGTGTACGTTTTTCCACAGCTATACTGCACATGGATTTTGCTGTTATCGCTCGCGCATGTAAACAACTGCAGGTAGGTAGGTACAACCTGACCGTGAAAACAGCCTCACTGCAGCACAACCTACAAGCATCATAAACTACACATTCTGGAATTGCACTTAAACGCTTATACATACTGCTATTTATTAACTATAATATCGTCACAGAGTGCATTACACTGCATTACAATGTACATCCGTAAATTATTAAATGTGAAATTTCGACGCCTATCACTGAAGCAGTTTTTAAACAGTGAAAAACTTCTTTATACATCACACGATGTAAGAGGTGCAAATGTAAAGAATTTCACTCTGTCGTCTGGCGTGTTTTCCTTCTTACTCATTTTCAAAATCTGACATATAGCTTGATAACCAATATCTTTGTTTAACACTTTCTGGAATTTAGCTTTCACCTTTGCGGTAACTGGCACAAGAGGTATTCTATTAATTGAATTAGCTAAGTCTTCTATTATGCTTGCGCTCTTGGACATTTCCAAACCCGATTTTTCTAATTGTTTAATAGCTTTGGGCAACAGTGCAAAATGGATATGAACTGAAGATTTTCAGATAGTTCATGCGATATATGAGACTGCAGTTACAATAGCAAAAGTCGTGTTATACTACACCTTGACCTTGCGTCTGCATATACTTGCAAGGCAATGCTTCACTAGTTCGCAGAGTACTAGGTTACTTTGTTTTCGACTCTTGCTTCTAGAGGCAGTTGTTTGCACATTTAATGGCCGTGCTGTACTTCTGACGTCATTCATAACCTGTATCGCATGCGAGCGCACATCCCTCCGGCCTTTAGTTATGACAGATGTTTAAACAAATATGACAACTATGTAGAAAAATAGAGAAATATGCAAGGAATTAAATAAAACAGCTATTTTGTGGTATCTATGATGGTTTCATGTGTATAAAACACCAGACCTCACTTTACGGATTGCCTTCCAGTAGCTCTATTACTCTGAAACGAGGTTTACAAGTTGAGCACCTAAAATTTCTCGAGTGTAGATATATTTATCTCGTATTTTGATTTGAGTTATATGGCAATCCCGCCTAAGGCTTAACTAAGTGAATGGCCATATCGAAATGGAATAGCACTGCGTATATGAAGGATGCTGCAGAAGTTTCTTCCGGTGCTGTACAGTGACCAAAGCAAAACAATAAAAGCTATATCATTGGACGCCGCTAGCAGAATGCGGCTATATCACAGAGAGTAATTAAACCGCAGGTTTGCTGGGAATTATGTTATGCAAAATTCAATGTCGAAAGCAAATATGAGCCGAAAATGGGTAGGAGATAAGCGCTCTTTGCATATGCATATAGTAGAAATGAGCCAAATGGTAGAGCTGCATATTTGCTGATAGATCAATAATGTTTATTGATGGGTTTAGTGATATGCTATGCTTCATTATTTCAACTAAACTATTTATACCTTTTGTTTGAATACAATAAAAGGAATAACGATTGAAGCTAACTTTATAACCATATTTAGTATATTAATAATTTGTTGGGACGAAACAACTTGAAGTTTGACCGGTTTTAAATTCCAAATTTGATTATAAGAGATGCAAAATATTCTGCATATTTCTTTGAAATCCTTACAGTCTTTCTGAATTTCCGTGTACTACTGGATTTAGGTACCGATGATAACAGTCGGTTCAGACATTTCTAGCTGTTCTTCAATGCCCTCCAGCTGTATTACTATTCCATTCTGAAATTAAACATCAGCATTGAAACCCGTGGAAGACAAAGTAAACTTCCATCACCAAATCATTCCATAGTTGAAGTGAATAGAAACAAACCAAAAAAAAGTGTTTGTACATAATTCTTTTATGTACCAAACGCCAAAGGCCCGGTTATATTCAAGGTAAAATTGTTTGAAAAAATGAGACTAACTAGAACCCTGAAGCTTTATAGAAGAATGATTAGTCAGTTCATCTGTTCCTAGAGGAAGCTTTAGAAATTGTGAGAAACTATGTAATTATGTCCTTATTTAAAAGCAAATAATATTGAATTAAAAATTACTAACCAATTTAGTGCTAAGGATTGATGCTGGAAAACACAAACCATAATTTGTATTAAAATCGATCTAGATAAGCATCCAAAATGAAATTGGTAGACACAGAAGAAATGATGGCATGGGGAAGTTCCTGAAAACCAAAAGGTGCAAGCAATATTCTCTCTCTCTCTCTCTCTCTCTCTCTCTCTCTCTCTCTCTCTCTCTCTCTCTCTCTCTAATGTCTCTGCCACTTATGGTAGGCAGAGTGTACTATTGTATGATATTTAAGTGCAATTATTTAACGATACTTCAAGCGAAATACTGTGTAGGTTTTGAGACTTCCTAAATATAAAAAAGTAATAAAGAAGTGCTTATTGAAAATAATGTGTACACTGGTCCGCGAACTGAAAAATCAAAAGTTGAAACAAGTCACAGGTAAGTTTTATACAGGCAAACTAATGACTTGAAGTGTTCCAGAAAGGAATTTATTGCAATAAAATAATATTGTTTAATTTAATTATTATTTTAATTTGACTTAACGTTATTTAATTTTAATGCAAACCACAACATATATTTATTGCTGTAACAAAACAGAAAAATGCGAAATCTTGTTGCTTTTCTGTCCCTTTATTGTCTTCTAAATTTTACCACAAATGCACAATTTCCTTCTCGTCGCTAACGCAGTTCATAGTCTTCTCTGCTAATACGTACAAATCACAATTGTTCTTCTGAGAATATTTTTCAGTCTTTCAATGTCTTTCTCCACTTTCACTGTCTCTTGTTTCTTGGCTATTACGATACAATTACTCGACGACACATATGCACTCGCTGACAGGCTGGCCGACTCACTCTCGTAATTAAAAACTAGCTGTACACGACGACTTACACAACTCAACTCTAAACTAAATCTACTCGAACTAACTCTAAACTGACTGATTGCTCTCGCAGGCTCTATTTATACTGGAGCCGGCGTCACGTGCCCTCCTTCGAGTTCTTGCCATGCGCACGTGTGCAATGACTCAGCAGAATTGCCGCGAAGCTTCTGGACACTACTGGTGTTATCGCGCTGTTCGATCACATACTAATAGTCACTAATTGCCCTATAGCCTCGGACCTCCCTCCTCCGTTCATTGTTTATTGACCCAATGTCACATTATTATGCAATATCTTTATGGAAACATGCATTATCACTCACTTGCTATACAAGGGAAGATTTTGTCCAATTAAAATAATTATAATAATTTTCCTCCATTGAAATAATTCAGTTTTGCAAGTATACTAAATGTAAATACTTAGAGATACCATTTCTGCATACACAAAGTGAAAGTAATTTCAGTTAACAGTGATTTGTATTATGTTTTTAGCAACCACATTAGCGTAAGAATTTGAAAATGTAAAATATGTTTTCAATAAATGCACATGTGTATAACTTTTGATATAATTTGTGTGCGTGAGTTTGAGTTATTCTTCTAGAGATACTCAAATGCTATTTGTAGGATCTACAGATTAAAATTGCATGTTGTGTTGTGTTACTTTAAGCTCATACTTGAGTCACACACTATTTAAGGATACAAGGTTAACATTTTCAAGAAAATCCCCCTACCACACCTTACTACCTTGTTCATAAGAAAATTCTTATTTTTACGTTATTAAAATGTTAACAATTTTAATCAAAATATAATAACTAGGTACCTGAACGTATCAAATCAACTGGGGATCTTGAATTTTCTATTAAATATTTTTAATTCTCATTAAATTTTAGATAATTTTGTACATGTATGTAACCTAAGAAATAAATATAAATGTAGAAAAAAGTACAAGATGTGGCATTTAAAAATAGTCATCTGAATAACACACCTATTTGTATTGACAGAACATATTTCAAATAATACTTGTTTGGTGTGAAGAATAGAATAGAATATTGTTTATTGTCATATAATGTTTACATGGTGAGCCTAAGCTGGTAAACTTGTAATTCGTCAAGATATAAAAACAGATTTAGGATAAAAGAGAAAACTAATTCTAATGTATGGTATACAAGGTATTCTTTATACAATATAAATTGTCAATTACAACTAATTAAAGTAATAATTATAGTATTGTGTCATCCATATATTCTTGTACAGAGTAATACGTCTTATCTAATAACAACTCTTTTACACTTTTATTAAACAATTTTTGAGTCTTTATCTCTCTGAATCGTTGAAGCAGTTTATTATATATTTTATGCCCATGTAATAGGGTGTTTTTTCATATAGTGTTAGTCTATGCATAGAGTATTTTATGCTGGACCCTTTCCGAGTGCTGTAATGATGTTGATTTTGTTTTTGCATAAATTTGTCATAATTTTTGTATACATAGGTAAGCAACTCTAAAATACATACCGAGGGCATTGTTAAAATTTTTAATTTTTTAAATAATGGTTTGCATGAATCTTTAAAGCTAGCATGTAACATTATGTGAATTATCTTTTTTTGAACTTTGAAAACTGTTTCCCATCCAGATGCGTTTCCCCACAATACTATAGCATAGGCCAAAATTGAATAAAAATAGGGCATATTGTGATATAAATAGGTTTGTGGCAGGTGCAGAGTTAGGGGAGACAGAGATACTAACTTCATAATTTTAAGTGGACTGATGATTTAATATTTATCTAATAGTACACTTGAAGACACATATAGTAACTGTGTTTTGATAGACGTTTAAGTTTATTGAAGATTAATTATAAGTGATTTATGTTAGAAACAATCACATCATTTCTATCACTTACATAAGATCTTCAGAATTACATATGTTCTAAGTGGTGACCTTGAGCATGACCATACATGATGTAAAGCGATTCTGAGTGGAAAACAGTGAACGTTGAAGTTATAGGTCTTCATGTCTTGTGGGTCATCAGTAGTTCTTGGTAAGCTTTTTGTTTTAATTCATCCTACAGATAAAAGTCCATTGGTATTAAGTCTGGTGACCATATAGGCCATTTTGTGTGCCTGCATCGACCAATCCAACAGTCTTTGTATATCCTGTTAAGAATCACTTCAAATATCCAAGTAGAATGGGCTGGATACTCATCATGTTGGTACTATGGATTGCCATATGCACAGTGGAGTCTTTTCTAATGTGGTAACACTTCTGTTAAGAACCAGGAATATTTGTTACTATTTAATGATTGTTTCATTACTTACAAGCCCACAACGCATACACACAGTAAAGGCATCTACTTCTCTTAGCCCATGGGATTTTCAGAAGTGCATGTTGCAAAGATTAACTTGTCCTTGGTTAGTAAAGGAAGCTTTGTCAGTAAATAAAATCTTTGTCAGAAACATGCCTTAAGTTTGCAGTTACCATAGACACTGTATGGAGAATCATAACCGATTTTAGAAATCTTTGCCATGAAGCTGCTGATGAACTGACATGTGGAAAGGATGAAATTTACTGGTATATAGTATTCGTAGAACAGTTTGTTGATCCACACAGCTCTCATGTTCAGTCTTCTCATACTGACATATAGACTGTGTGCCACCACTGCTAAAATGTTAATGATGGCTGCTTTGTACCATTGACATTTCTTCTTGTCCACCCCTCCAGTATCCTTAAAAGTTGTTCTTATGTTTGCAAAGACAAATCATGTAGATGTGTGATGATCTGGATATCTTTCAGCATACTCTTATGATTAGGTGACATTCAACATAAATGAACAACTTATCAATTTTCTCGATGTTCAGAAAGTCGTTGTCTGATAGGCTCTACAGTACTCCACAACTAATGGTACTCATGCATGCAGGAAACACTATAAAGAGTGAATGTTTGTTTGTTTATATGGATCATTATGGTTCAATCTGTACAATGGGCAACCCAAAAGTTCATTGGTTCATTGAAGTAAACCAATTTTTTTGTACTCTTTGAGCTTCAGCTATCATCAATGGCCATCAAAACACAGTTGTTGTATGTGTATTCAAAAGCACTATTAAACAGTAAATAGTTTATTTCAATCCATTTCAGACTATGAAGTTGGTATTTTTAGGTATCTTCCCTATATCTGCACTAATCACAAAACTATCTATACCACAGTAAACCCCACTTAACTCCAAATAACTTTTGTCTGAAGTATCTTCTTCTACCATCACAACAAATTGAATTTTATTTAGTTGGCCAGCTATAAATGCCACCTTTCAAAATATAAATTTCTGCCAAAAAGTATTTTTGTTATGTCTGTCATTCCTGAAATATCAACTGTTGTTCGTTCTGTAATAAAGCAAATGCTTTCAAGTGTCTCTTCTGAGCTCAAGTACAGTGAATGCAATATCAAGACATGTGTGTACAAAACAGTTAACTAGAACTATAATGTACCAGTCTTCTATCTCTGTTTGCATGCTGCAAAATGTGTCTATCAATATTTATCATTATCATGAAGCAGAAACTAAGCCTTTATGAATAATTTGTAGAACAGACATGAAAATATGTGTGTTGTGATTATAACATATCAGGATTTTTTTTCATATGTATAGCTGTCTTTTATTACAGATGCCAGTATTCCTATTTAGACTAAGTAAATGCTGATACATCATATTCAACCATGGTGATATAAGTGTACCCTTCTGCCTCCTTGCTCCAAGCCAGGGGACAAATTTATATTCACTAAAGTTATTGGTTTTTCCCATCCTTAGCTAAAGGACTTATTAAAAGTCAATTCATAAGCATTCCTTATATAGCCACTGTAGTTTCTGTATCAAAAGGGATATTTCAATCCAATTTATGGAATAATAAGTATTTGGAAAATGGTTTTAAAATAGACAATATAGACTTAATTGCATGCACAATGTGAAACTAAATTTCAACTAATTAATTAAACTGGCTGGAAGTGGTACACAGTGAAGCAAAATCATAGCAGAGTAACTTTAAGTTTAACTTAATTCTTTTGAACTTCATTAACATTTACTCACTGATGATGGAGGCAAGGTCTCTAAAATATATACTACATAAGAAAAACTTACTGAAGCTCAAAATTGTTAGTTTTGACTGAAAGTTACTGTATAAAATTTGAGTATTTGCATCATAAGACAATTTTAACTTCTGTGCTATGTATTTAACTGGAGTAAAGTATTGTATTCCACACAAAAATTTGATACTGATATTTCACCCAAAATAAATGTTTTGAAACTCCCTGAACCTCCCCCCTCCCCCACCCCTGCAATAAAACAGTTTTAGAAAAAAGATTCATGCATATGTGCATGTTCCTTCTTTGTTCTACAATAAAACATTAGAATGAATGCCTTGCTTCTATTCTGTTAATTGAAAGATCTTCTAGAAGTAGAAGTTGGCCAATTTTTTTCCTACATTAACATATTGTTACTGTGTCAGCTTTAATTAAGTAGGACATATCTATGAATGAAATGGATTAAATGATTCTTCAGATGGATCCAGGGTTTATACAGTAGAGTAAGTCAACATATGATTTGTAGAAGTATTTGAGTCAACCTACAGACCCTTTTAGTTTCACTTAACTTACTTTTTATCTGGACATGTTTCGAAGACCGTCACCTTCATTATCAATGGCTTCTTGACTGGAATTTGAAATGGAAGAATCTGTTGCAGTTTAAATGTCAGTCAAGAAACCATTCATAATAAAGATGGTCTTCAAAACGTGTTCAGATAAAAAATAAGCTAAGTGAAACTAAAACTGTCTATTGGTGAACTCAAGCACTTCTACAAATCATTTGAAAAATTTTACTGTTTATATCACTTTGTATAAGTTAAGTGAGTAGCCAACATGTTAATTATTATTTATTTATGCCAACAAGCGGCAAGCGGAAGGTCTGTGATTCAAATCCCAGTTGTGGCATTGAATTTTTAAGTTCCAGTTCTACCTCTTAAAGCCAACATGTGTTTATTTAGAAATAGGGAAAATCCCAGAATTACTCAGGAAACTGAATTTCAAACTTGAGACCAATTGATCAGGAGGCAGACATCATACCCCAACACCATGAAGGTGAATCTCTCATTGTTGAACAGTCATTGCAAGTATGTTGCTAAAACACAAGTGTGCTGATTAACAGTGGGAGTTGTCCATATGCATCAGGTCTGACATATCTCAAACTCTGAAATGGATATATATTTTTCAGAATAGTGAACATGACATTAATGGTTGCCTTGTTTATTTCAGGGTGACACAAATTAAGACATATTCCTGGGATAATGCACAAGTTATCCTAGTAGGAAATAAATGTGACATGGAGGATGAACGAGTCATCAGTTATGAGCGAGGGAAGCAATTGGCAGAGCAACTTGGAATTGAATTTTTTGAAACGTCAGCAAAGGAGAATATCAATGTGAAGGTAACAGGAAACAAGCCATTAATTTTTTAATTTCTCTCATTAAACTAAATACTTGTCCAGCAAAGACCCTCATGTTTGCAGAGGGCTGGCTGCAAACAACAATTTTCCTTGTTTTCACGTACTACTGGATTACCACAGATATTTATAGCTAACAGCAATAAAATATCATGATATAACTGTTCTAATATCAATGGCACAGCTGGGTTGGTTCTTTTTTTTTTTTTTTTGTAATTTATTAGCCATAACAAGCATGCCCCATCGCAGTAAGTGATACTACATCAGCACCTATCTTGGTACACTGTACACTATGAAATAAATAATACTAACACAACTGTTTAGGACCGCAAGAATCTCACAACTAAAAACACCCTGTTTCTTGCTTTTGAACTACCTGCTATAGCCAGTTGCATTCACAAGGCACATTTCAGAGACACTTATGTGAGTATAGCGACACAGGATTTCAAAGACTTGGTGTGCTTATCCCTGTGCTTACTCCTGCATTTCTCTGCCTTGCTGCAGCAGCAAGCATCCAAAGCCCCATTCTCCCGTCTGTTCAGTGGTAGAGAACTAAACATTGAGCACTAATTGTTTATGAGGGAAACTGACTAGTATTTCTTCTTCTTCTTCTTCTTCTTCTTCTTCTTCTTCTTCTTCTTCTTCTTCTTCTTCTTCTTCTTCTTCTTCTTCTTCTTCTTCTTCTTCTTCTTCTTCTTCTTCTTCTTCTTCTTCTTCTTCTTCTTCTTCTTCTTCTTCTTCTTCTTCTCCTCCTCCTCCTCCTCCTTCTCCTTCTCCTTCTCCTTCTTCTCCTTCTCCTTCCTCTTCCTCCTCTTCTTCTTCTTCTTTTTTATGGATAGGGTAATCTCCTGTTCATTTCCCCTTCTATTCCTTGGATGAGCTACAACTGTGTCAATCTCCTAGCAGATCTTGCTCTTGTCCTTTTCCCATCTTCCTTCTCTGGCTCTTTTTACTAGACAGTTGTTTCCCATCCTGTTGCTGTTTTCTTTCCAGTATTTCCATCATGCATTAATAAATTTTGTTGTATCCTGAATTTGGCCATTTTCTCTGATTTCTGTATTGTATATTTTATCTAATTAAGTTTTTCCTTGAACTAGTATTGTAAAATTGTAATGAGTGACATTATATTAGAGTAAGTCACAGGTTTTAATTATTTAGGAACATATGTCAGTTATAAATCTGAAAATGATCTTAAAAATAAATTACTTATGTTCCAACAAATATGTGGAACAATAAATAGAAGCATTAAAACAAAAACCAGAAAAGAAACGCGAATGAAGTTTTATAAAGTAATGGCTGTGCCTACTTTTCTTTATGGACTCAGGGGTCTCCGTCTAGGGGATATGTGAATAGCAACCACAAGGTACCCAAGCTGAGCAGAACATTACTTCCACTTACTGGTGTTTTGCTCCTCATTGTAACTTTTCTATCTGACCTTACCTTGGTCATCTCTTGTTCGCTTCCGACCCCGATGCTATTAGGGTTCCTGAGGGCTAGGGAGTCTTTATTTTTCCAACCCCTCCATTTCTCTAATTTCTCTATAAAATCTTAACCCCTAACATGCTGACCTGTCATGGCTTGTAATACGTCCTTTGATTGGTAATCAGAGGATATGGTCGGTGAATTTATTTTGATAATTCTCCCGGTCAGGTCAGTGAGACCCGTAAACCAACGACAGGTGTGGTCCTCCAGACATTCTGGGGGTTGTGAGAGACCGATGTGACTGCCAAAACATAAAAATATGGTGCTCTCTAAAAAGCGGTTACTATTACTGCTATTGCTCTCTTCAATATTATCAGTGAAAATATTGGAGAGCAAGAGGATTAATGACTTCATTGTCAGAAATCCAGCATTAGCAAACAACAACTTTTCTTTATGGACCCGAAATATGGACGTTGACAAAAGCTGACACAAACAAGATACAGACAGCTGAAATGAGACTTTTACAGTCAACAGTTTACAGTCAATTGTTAGAGGGGAATATGAACAAGCTTTATTTGTGCATTGCTCTGCCCACAAACTTAATTTAGTTTTGCAGCAATCAACCAATCAGATAAAGAAGTGTAGAGTATTTTTTCAAACAGTGTCAGGACTGTTTACATTTTTTTCAAAATCGCCCAAAAGAACAGAAGCTTTAGACACTGAGGTGAAAAAATGCATTTCAGCAGTGTCTTCCAGGAGATGGAACTATAAAAGCAGAGTGA